>CM052214.1:6478104-6767602 GCA_028454225.1 Lasioglossum leucozonium
GATGGTTCAGGAAGCGGCGGCTCCGGAGATGGTTCAGGAAGCGGCGGCTCCGGAGATGGTTCAGGAAGCGGCGGCTCCGGAGATGGTTCAGGAAGCGGCGGCTCCGGCGATGGTTCAGGAAGCGGCTCCAGAGGCGGTTCAGGAAGCGGTTCTGGAGCTGGTTCAGGAAGCGGCTCGGGAAGTGGTTCGGGAAGCGGCTCGGGAAGTGGTTCGGGAAGCGGCTCCGGCAGTGGTTCAGGAAGCGGCTCCAGAGGCGGTTCAGGAAGCGGCTCCGGTGATGGTTCAGGAAGCGGTTCTGGAAATCGTTCAGGAAGCGGTTCTGGAGCTGGTTCAGGAAGCGGCTCGGGAAGTGGTTCGGGAAGCGGCTCGGGAAGTGGTTCGGGAAGCGGCTCGGGAAGTGGTTCGGGAAGCGGCTCCGGCAGTGGTTCAGGAAGCGGCTCGAGAGATGGTTCAGGAAGCGGCTCCAGAGGCGGTTCAGGAAGCGGCTCCGGAGGTTCTTCAGGAAGCGGCTCCGGAGGCGGTTCCGCTAGTGGAAACGGTGGTTCAGGAAGCGATTCCGGAGGAGGAAACGGCGGCTCAGGAAGCGCTTCCGGTGGAGGAAATGACGGTTCTACAAGCGTTCTCGGTGGCGGAAACAATGCGGGTCTTGTAAATGCAAGAGTTCGCAGGTCCATATTGCACCGTTTCTCAAGTCAACAGGTGTATGCTGATGAGAAGCCCAAGGTGTTCTGTGTGAAGGAGATTACAAACAGTAATATACTTTCTCATTATATATGATTCAATATTTAGTTTGACGTTGTAATGAATGGCGTTTCAATATATTTTTCACGTTTTCAGCAACGGTAAAAAGAAGGTGCGGGTATGACTCTGACCCAGAGTTCGACAAATGCACAGGAGGCGATGGACCGTGCCACAAATGTGACAGTGATGCCTGCAACTCGGCAACGTCTGACGTTGTGTACAGGGCGATTGTTTTTAGCGTAGTTGTTTTTATATTTATGACACAATAGATTTATTAGTTTGTATTGTTTCGCGCTGATATGAAGCTGGCAACGTTTGCATGCAGTGGGGGAGATCAACCTTAATTTATGCATTTCATACAATTCTCTCATGCGATAATTCATGAATTCGTCAGCTCCCTATTAGAGCCTAAGTATTAAATATCATTGAGTATATCCCATTTTCATTATATAATATACATTAATTAATGTATTATTATTGTGATTATTAAGTAAGGATTATTATGTACGTTAATAGAAATTATTTACATTATAATAATACCGCGTTCAATTAATAAGTTTACATTATGACATCGTCGCCCGACATTTTGTTGTTCAACGTTCACATTGAAGTTGCTTAACATGAATGGGATTTAAGGGTAAACCGATTAGTCGTCGAGAATGTTCTGAAAAATTCGTTCTCGGAGCGTTTCGTCCGCAGTTATACGTATGCGTAAGTGTTTAGAATTTTTTTGATCGTACACCGCGCTTTGCCACGGACATAAGACAGCAAACGAAAGTCCGTTCGGGACGATCAATTAACCGTTCGACCATTAATAAGTCGGCTCTCGCAGTAAATGAACGAACGAGAAGGCTAACGAACCCGACGGCTACGCGTTCCAGCCATTATCCGTTCCGTCGAAGCTTTCTTTGTACAAAATGATTCTCGCGCCAGCGCGAGCGCGACGAGAGTATCGTTATTCCTGATCGTCGAACGAAATTACCGTACGCCACGATACATCGTGATCCGCGGTTTCTTTTCACTTTCCTATTACGAGCGCTCTTTCGTTAACGTATCGCACCGAGTATCCAACGAAGACGCGCGCGCGTTAGCCACGATACTTTCCAGGACGAGCGCGGCGCGGCGTTGCTTGCTTCTCGCAGCGACTTCTTCACAATCGGGAAAAGCACCGTGGATCCACGGTTGTCTAAACGAACGGTTCAAAGTGCAACGTCGGTCATGACCGACACGAGCCCATCAATCATTTTTTAAACGGCACCGTATATTCGCGACTTTGTAAATTAGTGATGTCAAGAGTTCAACGATCTGGTATACTGTGACCTTCAAAAGACCTTGAGGGCAACAACTATATTTTCTGAATTGTCAGATTTACATAGTTCCTCGAACAGTACAATTGCTCTGCGGTGGGGGAAGTTAACGTTTCGCGTCTTGAATTTTTATCTACACAATTGAGGCGAACAAAATCGTAGAAATGGAGATCTGAAAAATCCATCAACATTTTTTATATTGTCAATTACTTATATTACAATTTTTTATATTTACAATTGTTCGGCGGTGGGGCAAGTTAACGTATCGCGTATTAAATATTTATTGACTGCGGATTTTTATGCATTTATGATATCTGAGAATTTGCAACAAATTCTGGCATATAAAATTCTATAGAATTTGGTACGATTTTTCTTTATTTTAGATCTAAAATGGCTACTACTACTGAAAGTACGATTTTATTTAATTCCACTTTCTGAAAATTTCCCTACAAAACATTAAAGATTGCATAAACATCAGCCGTCTATTTATCATACTCTAATCTGCACAATCGACGCAAACAAGAATCACAGAAACGCAGAACTGAAAAATCCATAATTCCTCGGTCTCTGCATAAAGACGCGATAGGAATACTGTTCGAATTCAAGCCAGAAACGTGCGATCATCGCTGCACCAATGCAACAATAATGTTTGAGATTATTTATTCGAACGGCGTGGTCCAACGCGCTGGTCTCTTCGTTGATGCAGCGTCGGGACCGCAGAAAGGACGAGCCGCGAACGATTGTGCATCGGGCCGCGAACGGGTCCTGATGGGAAGGGCGGAAGGACGAGAGAGGGAGGAAGGAGCGACTCGGCGCGGCGCGTTTAATTGCACGGGGAAGGTGCATCCTGTGCAGTGCATACGGGTTAGAGGTGCGCGCGGCTCCGCGAGCGTATCGTGCACCGTTCCGCGCGCCTCTTCGTGCCGGTTCGTAACCGTTCGTGTCCGCTCGTGGCCGCTCGTGCTCGCTCGTGCGCCCGACCAGCTCCGGAGCCGGGAGCCGAACCCCGAGCGTCGCGCGGCTCGCGGGCCATCCTCAGTCTGCTGGCGGCCGTCGCGCGCGTTACATTGTACCGGTGGTTTCTTCGCGGTCGGTGTTCGGCGATCTCTCTCATCGTGAAAAGGATCTTATCTGGATCGGTGACCATGCTCCTGGATCCTCGTGTTTGAACAGGATCTGCACACACGATTCACGCCTGCACCAGTTTGGACTGCGCTCCGATCATCGCCTCGCGAATCTCTGTGAGTAACCTTAGATCCTCGCGTGTACTCTTTGTGCTCTCTCTCTTTCTCTCCTTCTCTCTCTCTCTTTCTGTACGTGTCTCGCGTGTTGCCACCGGTATACATTGTGATCTCGGGAGCGATTCGAGACGCGCATCCGCCCGCATCGCGGAGAAAGCTGTGCCTTGTCGCGCACACGGGACAACTGTACGAGTACGCCGAATCGTGACGCAAACGGAGCCAATCCAATAAGCCTACGCGCCGTCCGGCAACTGGTATCGCGACTACGAGCTGGATTTCGCGGACGTTCCCCGCACACGGAACCGCGAAGTAGCTTGACCTCCGTTTCCACTCGATACCCATTCAGCCTCTGTGCCCCGCAAATCTCTGACTGCTGCCTGCCGTGCTCGGGAAAAGGAAACGTTCCGTGTCCCCGGTCTGCTATTTGGACTCGTCAGTCAGGCTACATAGCTGACCCTGCTCCGCACGCTGTGTTATTAATATTTTTGGTGCAGATACATACTATGTCTTTGAATAGAGACTTTCAATAAGTTGAACTTTCTTTGAGAGCACTTTTTATGTGAAATTTCCGTGTTTGCCCGTGGACATCGTAGTGGCCCCGGCCCTCGTAGGTTAATGGCCAACAGCAATTTCAATCGCGCACCGACGGGTCACCCCGGCTAACGGCATCTAATAATTTCATTATGACGTTTTCAACGCTAGGTTCACGAGGTCTGATAGTTTCATCGTGCAATTAGTCAGGTCGCAAAGTTGCACCCGTGAGAGATTGTTCCAAAAATTTATTTCGTAACCTTAAAACAATGGCTAGAAATTTTGATAGACGTATTCTTATTATTTTATATAGTAAGGTGAATTAAATATTTTATATGTCTTAAATAGATAATTATTTTCAAATTTAAAATCAAATTTAACATTTTTAATATTTTTAACAAAAATATTTTATATATTATATTATTATGTGCATATATATGTTTTATATAGTTTTGCATAAGATTATTGTATAAACAAATCTAAAATAGTCGCATTCAGTGCTCCAAACGAACCTAGTGATCTAGTTCTTTTATCATGCAGCACACTTTAAAATCGGGCGCAATGCGAGTAAAAAAAATCTCGAGAAAATTACGTCCGTGTCGATAAAGGTCGTCCTTCCTGAGCATTTGCGTACAGGAAATGTGATTTTCTCGGGCCGGGAGGTTTGTTTATATCTTCGACAACGATTAAGCCGATAGCCATTGATACAGGTCCCACGGATACCTCGGGTACCGTGCCGATTTCAAAGAAACTATTACGCGGTTGTTTCCCAGGTGCCACGATCGAAGTAAACACTACGATAAGAGTATAAAAAACGATCTAGCCGTCGCTCGATTGATTTACGACCTCGCTTATCTCGTGATCCAAAAATACACATTGATTTTTGCCGATTTCTTGCACAAGAGAGACAGAACTTTTTTTATTTGTCAATGAGATTTTTTAAAATTATAGACTTTTGCGGAACATATTCGTGACATTTTCCCGATCGAAACGACACCGAACACGACGCGTTTGCTCGTTTAATCCACGATCTATGGTGGATCCGAATATTAGTTCAATCTAATGTCAAATTAAATATTAAAAAAAAAAATCTCGCCGTATTAGGTACCTGGCCCGCTTCGTCCCGTTGCCGGAAGAAAGTCGGAAAGCTCTCGTTGTCGCGTTCGCTCGTTCGATCGTCCGGGGTGCATGGTCCCAGACGGGGGCAGACACCTGTGCGCATCTCCGTTCTCCTGCGAATTATTTCGGGCAGGACCGCCCCCGCACGCGCGCACCGAGAACACTTCCGGCCCGGTGGGTTTCCGTGTTTTCGCGCGCAGTTTCCGCCGACAAGGGCATCAAAGCGCTCGTTAACGGTGCGCGTCCCGTCGCATAATTGAAAAGAGACCGGTCTGGTCCATTATACGGCCGCTGCCACCCTCCAGAAAGAGAGAGAGAGAGAGAGAGAAGAGAGAACCACTTTCCTCGGCTTTCACGAACGGAAAACAAACCATCGATCCGCCGTCGCCTACGTGGGCGCTCGCCTACTTTCAGCGACAGTTTCTTCCTAGATTTTCGTCGTCGAGATCCTTGCGACAATCCGAGCGAACAATTGTCTTCCATTTCAGTGACCGATCGCGCCGTGGGGAAACTTTTCGGAACTTGTTTTCTTGTCCGGAGTTTCAGTGGCGTTTTTCGAGCGGAATTTATGTTGGTGGTTTTAGGATTTAATAGTTTTTTATTTTTTGAGTAATTCGCACGAATTGAAGCAGTACTTTTCGGATTAGTCTCGAACCAAAGGGTAACACTGTAGTGACGGAACTACAAATTTTTGCTCCTCTCCCCCCCAGCAAAATATAATTTTGGAATCCCTTTTTGCTTTCGATATTTTTCAATGGTTTTTAGGTAGAAGAATTGTAGAAATTCGGCAAAATATATGTTCTTTTGTAAATTAAATTAGAGATAATTTCAGCAAAATTACAAAATTTTCGTTTTTTAAATTACAAGATTTTTTGTCGGTGTACTTTTAATTTAATTTAAATTGGGGATCATTTTAGCGAAATTACAAGATTTTATTTTTTTAAATTACAAGATTTTTTATATCGACAAGTTTATTTTTTTTTTTATATCGACAATTTTAGTTCTTCCATACAGTTCTTCAATAATATAATTTCTACCGAATTTTATGCAAAATAAAAATTGTTCAAATCAACTGCAACAATCATTCTTCAATAATGTTCACGTCGATGTTCTCAAATGTTCTAAATCTGTCCACTGTTTTAAATTGCAACTACCCATTTTCATAAATACACAAATATACAATTTATGTGCAAAATGAAAATTTTCCATCCCGATTTGTAACGAACTAAATTGAAATAAAAAATTGGTTTCGGTCTTATTTAATTTGTTGCAAATAATATAACAGCATATTTGAGTTATTCTAATGTTTTCACAGTATTAAATTACGCACATAAATTCGCTGTCTATACATAAAATCCACAAATCATTCGAGAAAATCAGCAATCTCGAGGGAAGAAAATTGGAAAAGCGATTGGAGCAACTCGGCAGTTCCCGAGAGAAGCTGCACCGTTCGCGTTTCAAGGAATGCCACGGCGATAAAGTAAGTCAGGGGAACGGAAATTCGCGAAGATTCGCGGTCCGCTGATTGCATTCGGGTGGCTCTCGAGTGCAGCCGCGATTGCGATTGCACCTGTTGTTGTTGTTGCACCCGTTCTTTCGAATGGCAGTTCTCTATTTCCAGCGGTGCGGCGCGGCGCGACGGAAAGAGAAACGCGGAATCGCGGAATGGAATCGCGAATGGCACGCACGGAAATTGGATTAGTGTGTCAGGTGAACGCGGGACAGGCGGACGAGAGGCACACGCTCGCGATCACTATCGCGCTCGGGCCCGCGAATTTTCGAGCGAAATTTTCCTTCCTTTCGAGACGATCGACGTGTTCAACTCGGCGAGACTTGCGACTATACGTTGGTTCTCGCCGTAGTGTTGAAAAATTTTATTGAGAAAAAGGAAAACTGCGGATCGAAAGTGGAAGGTTCCAGCTTCGAAGCGGGACCGGAACGAATATTCTACGACGTTTTTCGGTGGAGTTATAACATTTCGAATGTGGGCAATTTTTGAGACGAAAAGCGATCTTGCAATTTTGCAATACTAAGGATTTTCACACGTTGGAATTGGAAGAAATTTCCTTCTTTCTCACTCGTGTTTAACACAATGACCGATTTTATATTTTAAATTATGAAGTTACATGGAAATTGATTCGATAAATTTTTTTAGCCAGGAAAAATTGCACAAAATATAAATAAATAGAGCCTTGCCATTAGCTGAAACATTTTCATCGATTTTACTGCTCGATAAGTTTAGTGTTAAATTTTCCCTGAATTGGGGGAACAATTTCAATTTTCAAAATTCGGCAACAATTTCTCTGTCAGTATTTTATGATACCGCAACCGAAGAATTCTAAAATTCTAGTATAATATAACGTAATATATAACATTGCATATGAAAACTCCAGACGAGGTCAAACTCGAAGCAAGTAGTGTTCTTTCTAATGGTGAGCTCGAGCGTTCATGCGAGTTTTCAACGTTGATCTCTTGGCACACGTGTTCCCACGTGGTTGTAGCGGAGCGTTCGCGTGGATTTCGTTACGCGATAAGATAGAAACAACGAGCGGCGATACGGATAACGCGAAAGACGTAAAAATAGATGACTGTGTGCACAAGTGCTCGTCAAACAAGAATAACATCGTCTTTCCATCGAGAGCGTATGATAGCAGGATTCTTCGCTCGTCGATCGTTAGATAACTTTCAGATCGAACTACACGCGACATGTTTTTCCGGATAAAAGAGAGCGATTTTCGATTTGTGTGTCCCATCACTGTGCAGATGGTGGATCAAGTTACGCGGGCGGATCTAGGCTAGCAATATCGCCGTGGCACAACGATTTCTCTGTAACTTTCAGTGTCGTGGGTGAACGGGCTCGGCGAGTTTCGGTTGCTCGTAACAGCCGGCGGATATCCGGAAAATCGCACGGTCACTGATCCCGCGAAATCCTAGATCCTCGATTTCTCCGACCGCGAAAATCGAGCATTTCCTCGTTCCACGTATCGAAAGACTGATCTTCGTTCCACGACGCTTGTCTTATGCATTTTTATGAAACGTAAAAGTGCATTTTTAATTTCAAATCCGTTTAACATTAAAATTTTATAGAAAAGTGTAGTTTACATCAAAATATATTAAAAATTAAAAATATATTTTTATAGAAAATTCTATATAATATTTTATATGAAATATACATTTTTATATTTATATAACTATATAGCATTTTATATAAAAGTGTATTTTTAATTTTAAATGTATTTTCAATTTCAGACATATTTTTTACAGTCGCGTTTATCCAAATTTATAAAATCCACACAAGCGACGCTGACGCTAAATAATTCGTTTCACACCGATCCTATCGAGCTCTAAAGGCTTAGTACTTCATAAATTTTGTACTTCATTTCATAAAAATTCTGTGTACCATTTCGTAGACATAATATCGTGCGCAAGAGTGATTGGCCGCGGTGTTCGCTGGGCCGGCACAGGGAATTTCAAGGCAGAGGGCGCGCAAGAAGAGGCCCGCAAAGGGCCTCGGAGCCGGGGGCCCAAGTCCCTCGGTTCGTCGACCGTTCGTCCGGTCTTGTTCTTCTCCCGTGTTCACCTTTCTCTCTCGAGTGGTGCACGTCGGATGGACCGTTTTCCGTTTTGCGACGCGTGCAACGAAGAAAGTGCAAGGTTCGCGATGCTGGCTCTCTCTGTCACGGAAATGGAAAGTCGATCTTGCTCGTTCTCGGAAGTTTGGTCGGCTGGCAGCGCGCCAGGTGAACTCGGTCAAGGAAAAGTCACTGGGCCAGCAGCCCGCGTCTGTCAACAGGATTTTTCCTTCGTTTCTTCCTTCGCCTAATCCTCGGAACGTTGCGGGACCTTGAGACTCCGCCGCCTCCGAGCGCCCTGCCAAGAAACATCGCGTCGCGCACAGAATTCTATGAAACTTTACAGTTCTGTAAAATATTCTCAAAAATATTTGACACGTATTCTTCTCGTCGACGGAAAAACTGTTACGGATCGCGTGCGAGTCGATCCGTGTCGACGGAGGCTAATCGATTGTCGATCCCGCGATAGTTTGTTGAACAGTGTCGGCCGCCGTTTTTCGCATTTTGCGGTGTCGCTGAAATTATCGGTACACCGGCTCCCATTATCGGAAAGCGATCGCTGTTGTTGCGCGTCGAGTTTCGCATAGTTTCACCGCTGAAATAATGATTGATAAGTGCCCCGGCAAGCGTGTTCGACCGATGTAAATTAATCGGCGAGTTTCACAAGCCTGCGGAATTTCGTCGGACAACAAAACGCAATTTTCATCAGCCGGATATTCGATATTGTACGTTACCGGAGTAATTACGTGGATATGTAGTGAATTTATTTCTTAGTGACATTTTTAAAAATTTACTCTTGCAAAATCATTTTCAACGAGCACTTTTTGTCTCGAATTAAATGCTGAATTATTAATAGGACTTTAATCAATCGTTTTTGCCGGAGTATCGATCGGTTTTCCGTAGCTGGAGGCGTAGCGGTCACGCGAAGGTCATTGACATTTCATTAACCTGACATCTACATTTCTTTCATACATATCGATTATATCTATGCAATAAAGTACTAGAAACACATGGCTGAAAAATTGACAGTTAATAGAAGACATTATTAAAAAATTAATTTCTTATATTTTACAAATAAAAATTATAACTCGTACTACGACGAACTATCACGAATACCTATAACAAGTTGCGTGTTGATTTTTTAATAATTGCACGAGTACATCTCTGACGAAGCAGCTAATTTCGAAAAAATGGCGGCGCCCGTCGCCTGCTAGCGGTCACATGAAGGTCATTGACATTTTATTAAACTGATACCTACATTTCTCTCATACGTATCGCTTTTCTGTACAATAAAGTACTAGAAACACATGGCCAAAAAATTGATAGTTTACAGAAGGCATTATTAAAAAATTAATTTCTTATATTTTACAAGTAAAAAAATTATACAAGACGTGCGTGTTGATTTTTTAAACGTAATTGCACGAGTACATCTCTGACGAAGCAGCTAATTTCGAGAAAATGGCGGCGCCCGTCGCCTATTAGCGGTGGCAATGGTTCGTTTTCCGGTTCGGGGAGGGCCGCGATTGGTCGTGGCGTATTCCAGGGACGAGGCTGAAAAGGAAAAACAAATGGAGAGCGACGGACACACGCGTGTATTTTCCAGTCGGAAGGAACTCCGAAGGAGGTCGAGACAGAAACGAAGATCCGTGTGAATGCGTCTTTCCCAGCGCTCGCGGGGGGATCTCCTCGTCGACGAGGCTTCTTCTCCGCGTTTCCTTCGTTTTTTCTCCTTACACAACGGGCTGGCGTCACGCTCTCGGGAGAATAATCGTCCACCTAAAGCCAGAGCTATTCTCGAAGGACTCTCCGCGCGAACACGCACACGCTCGAAGATTAATCGGCGCGGAATTAAACCGGTTTCGCGTCGATGATGCCTCCTGCACCGGCGCGGCGTCTCTCGGGAGAAATGAAACGAGCATCGGCGATTTCCGAAGCTGATCCCGAACGCTCTCTCTCTCTCTCTCCAAGTGTCTTCTCGGCTACGTTTCGCGAAACAACAACGAGGAATTATTTCCTTCTTGTTCTCCTCCCCCCCGTCATCCACCTTCGTTCTCTTCTCGAAAAAACTGGTCTACTCCCACTCGCAATCTCCGCTCCACATTCTTATCCCCAAGCGACAGGTGAAATCAGGGTTCCCTCGACGCTCGTGAATCACTGTAGACTGCACGCTCGTTCCGTTTTCCCGTCGAACGGTCCCCGATCGATGATGAAAACGACCAACCGATCGACTCGATTACCGCGGCGTTGGAAATAACCGAGCAAACCGTGCGGATATCTCGCGAGCCCGCCGGAAGTTGTCACGTCACGTTTTTATTCGCTTTTCATCGTACTCTCGCGAAACCTCCGTCGACGCGTTCGCTACATTCTCCCGATTCAAACGAGTCCGAACACGACGCGATTCGAGTCGCGTTAGCCCGAGTAATTCGCGATACAGTGGGACCTCGATTATCCGAACTGTTCTCTAAATGCTCCGAACGGCGTCGTGTTTGGGCTCGTCTCAATCGGGAAAGTGTCACGAACAGGCCGGCGAAAGTTTCTGTGAAATGTTCAAGGTTTATCAGTGTCTAATAGGCTTACCGATTAAATAAAATGTAACAATTTGAAGGTTAGCTTAGTTTTTCGCGGAATAAACGTCGAAAATATCGGTTTTTATTTTTTTTAACAATGACGCACCACGCGCAAAAATCTGAAAAAATTCATGAATGATGCTTATAATAATATATCGGTACTGTTAAAAAATGGCGGGTGTCAGTCTAGAAACTCCACGCGAAATCTGCATTTTTTCGATTTTTTTGAGGTTTTTGATTTTTTACAAGCAGAATTTTCAACTGAAAAATCTAAAACGAATTGCAGTATGTATACGGATGCTTGACATGTCTCAGATTTTTTTCCGAGTTTTTAAACAGTGTTAAATAGGCTGAAAACTGATTCTTCAATTTTACCTTCCCGATCGAGATAGAGGGTTAAAATTTTACACAGTACGTTCTTTTTCGATGTCCTGAAAAGTACACAGCTACGTCGAGAGCGTGATAGTCGATGAAACGAATCGTTCCCTGCCGACAACGGGCCACTTTGCGAGATCGTCCATTGTCTCCGCGAGATAATGGTGATCACCCAGCATTTAGCAAGATTTCCTCGAGGCTTCTCGTCGCTTAGCAGGGCGGCCGCCGAAGGGGGTTTGCGTTCTCTCAGCCTCTGGGATCGTTGCGAACAATGGTGTGTATGCACCTTGTTTTCCAGTGCCTCGTTTCTTTTCCGTGCCGCTGGAAACGAGTGGTCGCGAAGCTCCTCGACAGTCTCGCAAAAAAGAAAATAAAAAGAAAAGAAGAAGAAGATACGGGAAAAGAGAAGCCGAAGTGAAAAAGCGGATACAACGAAGCCTCGCCTCCGCTCGTTGCCGGTCGAGTGTCAGGTGTCAAGACCCTGAAACCTCCTTCGAAGCGGGAAGACTAGTCGAGAGGACGGGCCGGAACAAGGTCGATTTTGCAATTTGTGGGTCAGCCGGTTTCGATAACCGCGCTCCAAAGCGTTTCCCGACCGTTTCGTCGTTGGCGTTCGCTTCTTCGAGGATTACCAGTCCGTCGGCAACGAAAAACTGACATTTTAACATTTTTAATTTTGTTGTTAATTATTCTCGCATGGGCCTCTCAGCATCCGTGACACTTTCCCGACTGAAACGAGTCCACACACGACACCGTTCGGATCGCGTTTAATTCGCGATACGGCGCCGCCTCGATTATCCGAACCGATCTCTAAACGCTGCGAACGGTGTCGTGTTTGGGCTCGTTTTAATCGGGAAAATGTCACGAACACGGGGTTCTCGTCAACGTATCAGTGACAGTTTCCCGACTGAAACGAGTCCACACACGACACCGTTCGGATCGCGTTTAACACGTTGACTACCATGTCACCCATATGTGGGTGACGGAACTATTTGTCCAAGTTTTAAAATTAATTTTTACGCTAATACATTAATCGTACCAAATTTTATTAGGATCTGTAAAATGCCAGAAAGTTGGAGGACTACTCCATGTCATACATATAATTTTTTTCAATTTTTATTTCATTAAATAACCTACATTTTTTAGGTTTCTAGTTTGGCAGTCAAAGTGTTAATTCCCGATACAGCGCCGCCTCGATTATCCGAACCGATTTCTAAATACCGCGAACGGTATCGTGTTTGGGCTCGTTTTAATCGGGAAAATGTCACGATCGTGTCTGTGCGCAAGTTTCTCGAAAAGAAAAATAATTGAAATTGAAATAATTTTTACGGGACCCGGCTGGTCCACTGGCTTTGATATTTCGCGGAGACGATAATGCGCGTTAGTCAGTCCGACAGTCAGAGGGGAGAACGCGCGCGCCCGCTTTGTCGGTTCGTCGAGAGCCGATTTAAAGTCGCCGCGTCTCTCCTGCAGCATCCGCGGGAATTGCAACGGACGGTCCACCGAGGCGATCCTGGTGCACCGGCTAATGAATCATTAGTGGTCCTGTTACTCCGTTAATGCCTCTTAGCCCCGGCGAGTCTGTTCCATATCCGGTTGGATCGGGCCGGAGCCCGACGGCAGACGAAACTCTCGCGCGACCACGGGATCGGACTCTGTAGCAGTCCTGTTTTGCAACTTCTGCATCCTCCCTGGCTCTCGATGGACCGGCTCCTCCGTGCTTCTGCCCGGGAGCGATCACCTTCGACCGAGGATCGTGCGCGAGATCTTCCTCGGTTCCGCGATCTCCTAGATCTGTCCATGAAAGAAATATTTTTTATTTTAGGAAACGTTCGCTCTGACAGTTCTGCGACATTTTCTCGATTAAAACGAGCCGTAACACTTTGAATCTTACACAGAGTGGATAATAGAGGTTCGGATAAATATGCTCGTAGGTGTATCGTGTTTGGGCTCGTTCTAATCGGGAGAACGTCACGAATATGTTGATGTCATGCAAGAATTATAAAAATTACCTGATATTTATAAAAATAAAAATTAATTGATCTTTCGAAATCACGAAGATCTGCTCTCGTGTGAGTTTATAGAAACAGAAACTCGTGTGCGTTTGTAGTACATATTTTCGGAGCTTCGCTCGTAGCACAGCGGTGTTCTAACGTTAACAAGGAGCACGCGGTAGTGCGGCGCAAAAACCCGGTGTCTCGCTGCTGGAAATGCATCCCAATCGAGAGTAATTTATGTGTGCGAGACCGCAATTGCTTTCAGCTGTCACGTTTATTGCTCCTTCGCTGCGAGTCATCGCGGGTCGGGAGCTTGTGCTCGCTCTAGTTCCCGTTGGATTTTTAAGAACCGTTACCGAAATCGTCGGTCGAGCACAATCTCTTGTAGATCCCGACGACGACGACGACGCGTCGGTGGATTGTCCCAGCGCGCGACCGGTCCCCCGGCGGTCGCTTTTGCGTAATCCTGACCGAGTTTTTGAAAAATTGCAGTGTCACGAACGCGGATTATTGCAGTACACCGGACGGCACACTGAATTTCCCATTCTGCAGGAGCGTTGCAAATTCTTAACGTTAAACCCACGTTTACACTAAAAGCGATTGAAATGTTTTAGCTTGTAAAAATCATCAGGCTCTGTTTATTCAGATTTTGTGCAATTTTTATTTCGATACGTGATGGACGAAAAAGTTTAAATCGTTTTAAAAAGAGAATTATTTTATAATAAAATACTTATTTTACTTTGTATATATTTTGAGATATATATTTATCTACAATATGTTTTATAATAAAATATAATTGGAATAAAAAGAAATTATTTTGTAATAAAATATCAATTTTACTTTATTATATTTTGAGATATATATTTATAGTAAAATAAAATTGTAATAAGAAATTATTTAAAATTATAAATAAATTAACTTTAGAATTTCGATAATCGTAAAATTAAAAATATAAAACCGGTCACATGACCGGCAGCGATAGGTTCAGTGTTGGCACTGATGAACGGTCTCAGATTTTTTATTTCAGAATCATTGCAACTGACGAAAATTTCGAGCTTCGAGATTTTTCTTTGCGCACGAGAGGTCGCATTAGTTTCTACGCCGCAATCGAGCCTTCCTATAATTTCGTTGGCTAACGCATCGAAAAGAGTCCGGCTTCTTTGTGGCACAGTAATTAGCGCGTGCACTCACGTGCGCAAAACCAAATTAACTGGACGCGTGTTCCGATTTGAAATTCGTAACGGCGGCACAGTGTGTTCGGAGACTCGCTAACTGTATTCCCCGCGACGATGTTCGCTTTTACAAGTTTGCAAAAATGCTCGTTGAATTTAAGAGAGAAGATTGCGTTAGGCCAGCTTAAGATTTTCGCGAAAATTCCGCGAGTCCGAACGAGCATGTGGCAAAAGTCTGCGCGATTCGACGCGGCACGGTTCGCATGCGAATGCGACATTCTGGTCACGTATAGTTCCTGCTCGAGCGTGCGTTATCGTCCTCGAAAAATAATATAACGCGCGTGCTCTTTGGGACCAGCCAGCCAGCGATATACTGTCTCTGTTTTCGCGACTGCTCAACGAGCCTCGCACACACCTATGCGCAGTACGCGAATTATGCTCGCGGTCCGCGAAACGAACGCGTGTCGCGACAATGAATTCCGATTGACGGAGAGACCGTGAACGAAGCGGATACAGTCGCTCGAGGTTGCCAGCGTAATTGTTCTTTTCGGAAGATACAGCTCCAGAGGACCGCTGAATTCAAGGTCAGTCAGTTTTGCCCAAAATTCATTCCCAAATGCGACCTTGAAACGCGAATTCTTTGCTCTCCAACGCGAATTTGACAATTAATTACTCCCCCCATTTTTAACGGAGTATCTTGAGAAAATTCTTGCTGTTACAATTTTTCCAAAATTCAGACACCATAATTAATTACTCCCCTAATTTTTAACGGAGCAACTCGAGAAAATTTGTGCTGTTACTACAAACACGTCTGCATGTACATGTAAAATTTCAGTTTTCCGCAGTCAGATCGGTTTCTCAAAAATTAATTCCCAAATTCAAGCTCAAGACACGAATCTTTTGCTCTCCAACGTAAATTCGTCAGACACCATAATTAATTACTCCCCTAATTTTTAACGGAGCAACTCGAGAAAATTTGTGCCGTTGCTACAAACATGTGTGCATGTACGTGTAAAATTTCAGATCGTTAGGTTCAGCCATTTTCTCGGAATTAATTCCCAAACGCAACCTCGGAACACGAATCTTTTGCTCTCCAACGTAAATTCGTCAGACACCATAATTAATTACTCCCCTAATTTTTAACGGAGCAACTCGAGAAAATTTGTGCCGTTGCTACAAACATGTGTGCATGTACGTGTAAAATTTCAGATCAGTAGTTCCATGCCATTTTCTCGGAATTAATTCTGAAATTCGCTGTTCGTGTGAATCGAGTTTTACGTCTGTTGTTTTACGGGAGGTCTAACGCAGCACGATGATAGGGTACAGCTTCGAGTCGTCGGTAGGAGCTTTTCGGGAGCAGAGGAGGAAGGTTCGCGAGGCGAGTTCGCCGCGATGGAGCCTTGGAACAGGTTGTAGCCGGGTAGGGGAACCCGACGACGAGGCGGGTCGAGTCGAGTACAGAGTCTCGAGACGTTTGAACCTCGCTGCCGAGGCTGTTGCAGCATGACGTCACCGTTCCCTATACCCACGAGGTTATCGTTCAGAGTTGGCCTCGCGAGACCCCAACCCGTTCGTTCAGCTCCGGACGAACCTACTCGGTCCCTCCGCGTAATACGCTCGTCTTCGTGGATGTAATACCTTTCCTGAACACTTTCGTACTACGAGTGTCCGTTTCGAAATTAATTTCGGGAAAACGGTGGGACCTATCGATCTGGAATTTTGCATGCGTCTGCGCACGCGTTCGTAGCGACAGCATAAATTTTCTTAGAGCGTTGAATTAACAATTACCGGAGTTATTAATAACTGTACACGTGTGCCGGTTTGCTACAATAACTCCCACAATTTTTCACGAAATGGTTTCAAAAAATTTTTGCTGATGTTTTAAACATTCATAAAGAGGTGTGCAAAACTGCAACTTTGTAGGTGTGCACATTCCCCCACAAAAAATTGCGAACTCCCCTTTATTTTTCAAAGTGGACTCTCCTGACTCAGGGGACTTCCATTTTTTCCTCAAGAAGTGTAGGATATTATTGAAAAAATAATTCGAAAATTTTCTATTGTAAAATATTCATCGATCTGAAATTTTGCACGCATCTGCCCACATGTTTATAGCGACAGCACAAATTTTCTTAAAGCGTTGAATTAACAATTGCCCGAGTTATTAATAACTTTGCATGTGTGCCGATTTGCTACAATAACTCCCACAATTTTTCACGAAATGGTTTCAAAAAATTTCTGCTGGTGCTTTAAACATTCATAAAGAGGTGTGCAAAACTGCAACTTTGTAGGTTTGCACATTCCCCCACAAAAAATTGCGAAGTCCCCCTTATTTTTCAAATTGGACTCTCCTGACTCAGGGGGCTTCCATTTTTTCCTCAAGACAGGATATTATTGAAATAATAATTCGATAATTTTCCACTGAAGAAATATTCATCAATCACAGAGTTATCGAAGCGTTCGATGTCGTCATCGAGGAAAACTCGCGCAGACTGCGTCTCATTAGTATTTTCACGGCCGTGGGTATTGGTCGTTCGTAGAAAATCTCGGTTACGCAACGCTCCGAAATTTTCCGCGAACCGTGTCCACCATTAAAGCCAGTCAATTATCCCGGTTCGTGCTGAGAAATCACCGCGACGCGGTGCGTCTGCGCTTGTTCCGATCGTCTTACGTAATCCTCGGTTTTTATCGCGCTTTACCTTCCCGGCGAGCGCGCCTCGCTCGCAGGCGTAGATCGCGTCGATCGCTCGCGATCGTCACGGATCTTGGTGCATCTGGATCCCGAGGAGAGCCGGCCGAGTGGGGATCGTGAATGGATCGCGACCGGAATACGTCGATAACGATGACTAACCGCGTGAGTAAGATACGAACACGTGATGGGAATCCGTCGTAGATCGCGATCTACGATCGAGCGAAAATCGGCGTTGACTCACCGAGACTTGATGGAAATTATCAATCGCATTATCAATCAACGTATCGATCAATCACCTATAATTTCAGTTCTGTTCTCTTGGCGAAAACAAAGTGCAATGAAATATTGGAGGAGGAAGAATTATTAGAATTATTTAGAAATTATTATTAGAATTTCCACTTGGAGCAATTGTTGTTTGTGCACCATTTGTTTGGAAAATTTTGGTTTCTATTTTTTGGAATGAATTGGACCGTTTTTCAATTTTTAATACTCAAAGCGATTAAAATGTTTCAGCTCACAAGGATTTGTTCAGATTTTTTGTGCACTTTTTATCTGAATATGTGGTTGGATAAAAAAATTTGTTCGAATCAATTTCCATGCGTGGGTAATTTTAAAATTTCAATAATCGTAGTGGGTTTAATGTTATGAAAATATTGTTAGCTTGTATTTCAGTTAGAAAAAATAATTTTTCCAGCAGCAATTAATTTAATAAGACGAAAGAAATTTTCATCGAATTTCTGATTCTCGCAATTGCAAATTGCTCGGATTCCAACTTTGTCCTCGAGAGGCAGGAACGTTTCTTATCGAACGATCAGCGGTCAGCGCGCACATGATTGTTCCTCGTGCGTGCTCGTTCTCCCGTTAAAGGCACGATGAATTTTCATATTTCCAGCCGCTTCGTTCCGTGGAACGTCCCATATTTCTTAACGAAGCCCGGACAAATGAGTAAAGGCAAACACGACGACAACGCTCATCTAAGTAACGCATTAAATATTTGCGCGTCGCGTCGGTTCGAGGAAGTGACCAATTATCTCCAGGTGTCGTGGACATTTTCCGTGACGGTGTTGTCGCGTTCCTCATAATTTTTCATAATTTCTGCGCGTCGTGTTCTTTTCAGTTGACGTTTTCGTCGCATTTCTGTTGGAAACGCCATTAAATTATATAATAATAAGGTAGTAAAATTATCTTAGGGCGTGCGATAGAGAAATTTTCGAAATGAGTGCAAGTTTATCGCTGCACGATTGTTTTTTACGGAATTGCAACAATATTTCTAATTTTTCGAGAATTTCATGCTCGAGTGCTTCTTGGATCCACTGTACAGGGTTACACAAAATTATAACACCAATTCTACACCTCCGATTTACTCGAAAACTGACCTTGAACGTGAAAAACAAGGTCAACAAAATTTTTCGTTTTTATTATGGAGACCGAAAAGTAATCAAAATTGTGTCGAAGGACTTTTTTAAAAAGTAAATCGAATAACTGCTTCCACGCTGGCAAAAAGTGTTAGAAAACGGTGGAAATTATTTTATTGATTAGTATTTAAGATTTTTTTTAATAAACAAATACTTTTCGCCAGCACAAAATATTTCGATTTAGTTCTCACTAAAATATTTCACCTTCAAGGTGAATTTTGCGGGGGCGTTTATGTCGAGTTCGAGTAAATCTATAATTTCGTGTCACCCTGTAAATATCTCAGAACTACGTGAAATTTTCATTACTTTCTTCCACGTTTTAAACATATCGTAAAAAACGAATTTCCATTATTTCATTTTCGACAAAAATTCCTTGGACCCCGGGAACAATAAATTCGGTCCCACGGTTCGGACAAGTTCGGCGCGTAAAATTTCATTTCGGTCACAAGCAGAGGTAGGGGTAGCGTTACATTTTTTCGAAGGCGCATTCATCGTGCGCGTGGAGAAAATTCGAATCCCTCTCTCTCCCCCGGACGGTTTCGAGTTTCGAGAAGACCTCTGGCCCGGTCGACCGGGTTGATATACGCGAGGGGACTCGATGACTAAGAGGCCACGTAGGCGGAAAGAAATCATCAGGCTTAAATTGACACCGCGTTCCACAGCCGCCGGATCAGGGGAGGTAGCGCGAATCGAGGGGAAAATGTTACCCCCTCTCCCCCCGGTACACAGCATAGAGACGCGTCACGTGACCGGCCCGTGGGGTGGGGGCAGCGTCGCAGTAGCGTAGGGTGGGGGAACGCGAGTTTCAATCTCTGGCTGTGTCTCGTTCCACGAGAGAGAGATAGACGTTGTTATCTTCGCGTTGCATGCACGCCGACATTCCCGCGAATCAACCGGGAACATCCTTCTCGATATCGAGCGAATTTTTTTTTTTTCGCCGTTGGACGTCGCAAACATCCACAGAGAGTCGACAAGCGGGAGCCTCTTCCGTGATAGATTGCATTCTTTCGCTGGATATCTGCCGGGATACGACGATTCGCAATCATATCTCTTCTTCGAACGTCTGCAAGCTGCGATGTCTGTCCCCCTTCCGGTTCTTGTTAATTGCCCGGCTACGTTCGCTTGTTTTATCCTATGCTACAGGGCTCTGAAAATCTTCAAATTCGGACGGGAGATTTTCCCAAAAATTCCTTTCTTCCATGAACAATTTTAAGTCGGGAACAGTGGCGGCTCGTGGAACTGCTGAACCCTATATTTCCTCTTGATATTATTGAGAACATTCAATATAATGTGTCCTTTTTTCTTTCTTTCTTTACACTTGTACAATATGTTAGGTGGATCGAAAAGTAATCAAATTTTTGTTTTGCTGGCGAAAAACATTTATTAAAAAAATCTTCAACAAAATTTCCATCATTTTCTAACACTTTTAAAAAAGTCCTTCGAAACGAACTGTGAACGAGCTCGTCGAAGAAATTTTGATTATTTTTCCGTCCCCCTGATATAATTCTTAAACTTAATGTCGGTAGCAAAAATTTTCTGGAGCAGCAGTCACTATTTTAGCTACGAGCCTGGTCGAGAATAATACTTTCGATTTTTTTCACTCGGTTTCTTCAGCACTATTAATTATTACCGGACGCAGAACCATTCGAATACGCCCCCGGCTATTTTTCGCGAGAACCGATCGCTTCGGTGAAAGTAGTATGTATGTATAGAAGAACTCGAAAACCTTGTGCCGACTTTCACATGATTTTATTCTAATGAATGACTAGATCACGGCTCCGTATGAAGATTCCTTTCCTCTAAACCTCCTGTAAAAAATTTCTACGATATTCAACGATGCTCTGCTTTATAGTTCCGATGCATATCTTTTATTCGTCGGACGTAGGTAAAATCTACGATAACTTCGATATCCACCAACAAAGATGTTACAGTTTTAAAGAGAAATTGAAATACCCTCGTGTAGTCGGTTATTGACGTTAATAAATTAAATTTCAGAAAATTTGCAGAACGGAGCATTTACAAATTAAATTTATTATTTTTACCTATAGAGAATTTTTCTATATTCGAATCGATCTTTCAATCTTTTCATTCTTTACCGACATGAAACTCAAAGAAATTGCAGAATTAACATGCAGGGGGTGTTAAAAATTAAAAAGTAATTAATGAAAGAAATTAAATTAGTAAAAGAAATGAATAACAACGCATCGATATTCTCGTAGTTTTTCCAAAGCTCCTCCGCCCATTTCTCTGGGCAGAGTCTACGAGGAACGCGATTTAAGAAAAATATAGTTTCTATCGTAGCATTGTGAGACGTTGACGAGTAAAAAATGGCACTCGCTGCCCGACAGCGTCCCCGCACCGCAAGGGAAACCGGTCGGTCCAGTTTCCGCCGAACAACGATCCATCCTTGCGGTGGAATCGAAAGCAGATCAGGAAGAGATCGACAGCGGTCCGATGATCGATCGATTACGGACACTCGTGTGTTATCCACGTGGACGACGAAGATTAGCGGCGGCTCCGGCGAGAGCAACTGCTCGAGAAGTAATGTAATTATTACGGGGACGCGAATGACCGTAACGAGGAATGGCGTCATCTCCATCAACGACGCTCGCTGTCATCTGTCAGCGATCGTTGACTCGCTCCCTTTCCAGCTATAAAAATCGTGGTTCGCGTATACAGAGACCCAATCCGGACTTTTTCCGTCGTCACTCCGCGAACTATAGCTCCTCAACACCGTAATCGTTCGAGGAAATCTGAAATGTTGAGGAAGAAAATTATTAAGAAATTCAGTAGAATAATTCATGCAGATTTTCTGCATTTGTAATAAAAATTAGCGAGGGAGGATAATTTAAATGATATTGTTAGCTTGTTAACCCTTGGCACGCGACTCTGAGTCGCCACTAAAAATTGCTGTACCATTATTCAAAACATTTTTAAAATTACTAAACACTTAAGTATTGTATGAGGTATTATGTTTAATGTTTAATTTTTAAATTAAAATAGAAGGGGCTCAAAGTTTTTGCAATTATCTCGTAATTTTACTGAAATTATTCTCAATTTATTTTAAATTAAAAATACACTGACAAAAAAAACATTCTTTTTGCGTTTAGTGAATTTCTACAAATTCTCCTTCCTAAAAAACATTAAAAAATCTCAATCGTATAAAAAAATCAGAAAAAGGGGGCCCGCAATCGGTGGGGGCCCAAAGTTTTAGCATTTATTATCTCGTAATTTTACTGAAATTATCCCCAATTTATTTTAAATTAAAAATACACTGACAAAAAAATATACTTTTTGAGTTTCATCAATTTTTACAATTTTCCTTCCTAAAAAGCATTAAAAAATCTCAATCAATTAAAAAAATCGAAATAAGGGGTCTCAAAAATAAATTTTGCGGGGAAAGGGTAGTTCCTCCATCAGATATAATGTTCAAATTGTGCTAATTGTTTTTCCCGTTTCAAATGACACATTTTCGTCAGCATTGCAGAAGAACCTGTCCCTGTATAATGGAGGCTATTGTTCGCGGTTTCCATTGGATTGTCTCCGCGAATTAGCAGAGCGGCGTCCTATTCGGAAGTGTGTCTGTGGTCGGACGAATTTTCCCGTCTACGATTTTTCATTCGTGCGAGACGTCTCTCTCTCGTCCGCGTGTGTCACCAGCGATCTCGAGTGGCAGACGGAATCGTGTTCCCGGTGTCGTGTTCCACTTGGCCGTCCGTTATGAGAAACTCCGCGGTCGAGGAAAACCGAGGAAAAGTGTTTCGCGAGTGGAAAGTAGCCTGGCGCGCGAACGATGCCGACGCAAGAGTACAAATTGTTGCGCAGGATGTGCTCGTTTCTGTCCGCGGGTCGGGCACACACGTTCGCGGATTTTAATCGTGGGGTCTCGCGCGGGTTCCGCGAACCTCCGGAGGATCGTTCTTTCGCAACGCAGAAGCGATCGATCGACCGGGGCCGCGTCGATTAGGCTTGCGTTCCGAAGCGCATTCCGCGGCGCTGATAACGCGTGACGTAGCTCGGCGCTTCCAGGAAGGCGCGCGGGAACCTCGGTAAAACCGGCGCTCAATGCGAGAGAACTCGTCGAACGGGACAGAAACCACGTCATCTTCGTTATCGCGAGTAACTGTCCGAAAAAAAGTTTTTTTTTTCCCAGCGACATCATCGTGAAACACTGTTGCGGTTATATCCGTGGCGCTTTCCTGGTTGAAACAAGCCCAAACACGGCGCGCTTCCGATCACATTTACTCTCGTACGATTTATTTTTGTACAGTTCGGATAATAGAAGTTCCACGAAATGTGCTCCGAACGGTGTCGTGTTTGGACTCGTTTCAATCGGAAAACTCTCAGGTTGCTGGAGAGAGGTATCGTTAAAAAATGATTGAAAAGAAAAGATTTTGCGCACATTTCCCTCGCGCGTATAGAGACACGCCCATTTCCGACGGGGGGGAGGGGACAATTGCATTTTCGCACGAAGACGTCCGACAATATGCCGCCGCGTCTGATAATGAGCTCTACGGCTGTGTACAGTCCGTCTAGGTGCAGGGACGCATTCACAGGAGGCAATGCACCCGTAGAACCTCGAGGATCGTTCGTTGCCGCATCGTTTAGCGCGCGCGGCACGCGATCGCGTTCCTCGGGATGCGCGTGTGGGCTAGGATGCGCGCGTAGTTGCATCCGTCGCGTCGTGTGCAGCGCTGGAACGCTCGTTGGTCTCGAAAGGATCAGTTCCTCGTGAACGAGACGAAACGCGACCATCAGCGGCGGGAGATCATCGCGTACAGAGGCGCGACCGTGTCTCGGTTTCTTCGCAGTTTTTACTCTGGTTTTCCAGCGTGCGCGACGTTTTTTCTTTCGTATTCCACCGGTGAGCAACTCGGACGTGGGAACGCGGGACGGAACGGTTCACGGAGCTAATTATCGGCGCGTCGATCTGCAGTCGAAGCACCGCCGCCGCGGGTTCTTATCGGGCCGAAACAATGGCGCATCCTCGCCCGAGCACGGACAATAAGCTTCCGGTGTGCGTTTCACGCGCACGAACCGACATCTCGAGCGGTTCGCGTTTCGATACGATCCGATATCTCGCGACGGGACGGGACGCGTGTGTCAGCTGATTTTCCGCCTAACAGCTGAGTTTCGGACGGTTGCCACGCGCGTCCCCAGTTCTCAGACTGAGCTCATTGTGTTCGGAGAATGGGAACGGGTTCATTCTGCCGGATAAATCAGTTGGGAGCGGAGGTTGCCCCGTGGGGCACGATCCGGGCTCCGTTAGAGAGCCGAGAGCAACGAGGCCACACCCATATAGGACGCTCTACACACCTCCTACGTTTTATCTCTAGCAAAGTTTGCCCTGAATTATATTCCTAGGGACTCTTGGAGAAAACAGAGTTCAGTCAAAGTAGAGAGCCACGAAGCCACACCCATATTAAGAGCAATGTGGCCACGCCCACTCGGGGCGCTTTAAATCTGTGAAATAGAAACAATAGTTTTCTATCTGTATCATTCACTCTCAATCAAATTCCTAGACATAGACTCTTGGAGGAAACGGAGTTCCGTCAAAGTAGAGATCCACGAAGCCACGCCCATGTCACGTGCAACGTGGCCACGCCTACTCGGTCACCTTACACTTGTTAAATATGAAAAATTGTTTTCCATCTGTATCGTTTACGCCAAGTCAAATTCCTAACAGACTCTTGGAGGAAACGGAATTCAGTCGGGTAGAGATCCACGAAGCCACGCCCATGTCACGTGCAACGTGGCCTCGCCCACTCGGACACCTTACACCTGTCAAATATGAAAAATTGTTTTCCATCTGTATCGTTTACATCAAGTCAAATTCCGAGATATAGACTCTTGGAAGACTCTACCATGTCACGTGCAACGTGGCCACGCCCACGCGGTCACCTTATACCTGTCAAATATGAAAAATTGTTTTCCATCTGTATCGTTTACTCCAAGTCAAATTCCTAACATAGACTCTTGGAGGAAACGGAGTTCAGTCGGAGTAGAGAGCCACGAAGCCACGCCCGCGTCACGAGCACCGTGGCCACGCCCACCGGGGACGCTTTAAACTTGCGAAGCAAGAATTGTGTTCTGTTTCCGTAGCATTATTTGCACGGATTCTCGGAGAAAAGGAAGTTCAGTCAGGAGCCAGAAAGCCACGCCCACTAAAGCCGCTGTACACCGAAAGAAACTATCGCGCTGCCGTTCTCCCGGCACGCACGGTCGCATCCAGTAGACCCTAGAAGCGGGACAAGCGACGCGACCGCTGGCGAAGAAGCCGGCCCCGTGGAAGGGCACAAAGGAGAGCCGGTCGAAATGTGAACTAACGAAGGGACGACGAAAGAATGCGAAACACACCACGGGATCGTTGACTCGTATGCACGCGCAACAAGCGTTTGTCGTCCTCGCCGAGCCGGGGGAAGAGGGTCAGGAATTCCTCGATGTATGCGGCGAGGCATGAGCTAGCTCGAGAAGGGGCGAGCGTCGTATACGTACGCAGCCTACGGGTACCGATTAGTCAGCCGACTAACTCGTTAAAGGCGTTACCCTGATCGAATTAAGGTCGAACGAGAGAACGAGAGACTTTTCTCGCCGCGTCGAGTCGCGTCGGGATGAAGCAAGCCCCCATAGCTCGATTAGCAGCTCGTCGCGTAACCGCTCGATCGAGATATATCCCACGCGTCATCATTTTCCCACAAACGAGACTGGGACACGTCGATTCCGCCGACCAGGTAGGGGTCGATTCAATTAGGGACGGGATCAAGTTCAATACGCGCACGTTACTTTTCATTGTAATCTCGTAAATATTCTTTTCCTCGATCCTCAACCTCGCTCCCAATCGTCTCGTAAGACTTTAGACGCATCAGAGTTTCGGACGTTCATCGTACACGCGAGGCAGGTTCAGCGCGTTCGCCGGAATCCGGTCCCGCGGTCTATGAAAACTCGCCAGACATTTTGCAGGAGCCGACGTAGCAAACTCGATCAATTTTATTAACATTCTGCATGCAATATTTGGTCCCCTCAGGGTTTCAAATCGGTTTTACCAACTTCTCTCTTTACCGCTTTTCACTATCGCCTAATTTCAGCGGGACCTACTTTTTATTAAGGTGGGGTTCCACCTAATTTTGCCAACAACACGTGAAAAGCACCCTGACGGCCACTTCCCGGCTTTCACCGCGCGGTCACCCATTCAAGCGCTGCCTAGTCCCCACGCTGTTTAACTTCGGTATTTTTTGCAGCAATGGTCGTTGACAATCTTATTAACATTCTTTGTACTTATAATCAATATTATTGTGAGATTTAAGTATAGAATTTGAATGTGTATTCTGACGCGAGGACCTTTGTTCGCGACGACTACCTTCGGCTTTGTCTCCGCTCGAGATCAGGATCATCGTGATCCGGGCAGATTCTCGTCCCCAAAGAGTGTCGGCGATTCGTGTCAGCAAACACAGGCCCTGTGTGTCGGGCTTTGAAGTGCTTGTAGCTCGAAGCGACCCCCGAGTGAAAGCGATACCGGATCGATCGATCCAGCGGAATATTTTGTCCATCGATCACAGGTCGATGAGTTCTACGGGGCTGCCGGGACAACCGATAAAGAGGTCACGGTTATTTCTAGAACGATACCACCTACACCTAGAGCCCCAGCTGCACGGGGTTCGG
This sequence comes from Lasioglossum leucozonium, assembly GCA_028454225.1. Lineage (NCBI taxonomy): Eukaryota > Metazoa > Arthropoda > Insecta > Hymenoptera > Halictidae > Lasioglossum > Lasioglossum leucozonium. The sequence goes on from CM052214.1 coordinate 6,504,490, forward strand.
TCGCTGCGGAAAATCGATCAGCTTTCGCGGCAGCTCGTGGGAGGACCAGCTTTTCGCTCGGCCCGACTTTATCTCCCTGAACGCGGACAGATGGCTTTTTCCATATTATATATTATCGTCGCGACTCGTTCCGAATGAAATCCCTGTCTTTGTCCCGACTGCAAACTGCCCGGCGCTCGACGGGGACTTATTTTATTCTTCTTACTTGACTGAGCCGCGTATTCGTCCGACATGTCAATTGCTTTTATTCTGTGCTCGTTGTGCCATTTCTTTGGTATGCAATTAACTAAGGAACTCGGAGAAGAGGCGATTAAAATAATAATTTTCTGCGTTAATTTCGTGGCTTTCCAATACTCTCGGTTGAAGGGTCACAAGCGTGGGCATGATTTTATTCAATACAAAATTAATTTTATTTAATCAATTTTTTAATATAAAATTTTATCTAGTATCAAATTAATTTTACTTAATATTAATGTATAAAATATTTATTTAATATAAAATTTTCAAAAATTCTGACAATTCTCTGCGTTAATTTGGTAGCTTTCCCATACTCTCAGTTAAAAGACCCCAAAAGCGTGTGGAGCCACCTTTCTGCAATATAAAATTAAATTTATTCAAAATAAATAAATTTGATCTGATTTAAAATTAATATTATTCAATAAAAAGTTAATTCTATTCAAAATAAATTAGTTTGATTTAATATAATATTAATTTTATTCAAAACAAGTAAATTCTATTTATTATGAAATTAATTTCATTCGAATTAAATACATTTGATTTAATGTAAAATTGATTTGTGTCGTTACGTCGATATTGGCCGTGGCATTTACAAAAAATAAATAAATTTGATCTGATCCAAAATTAATATTATTCAATATAAAGTTAATTCTATTCAAAATAAATTAATTTGATTTAATAAGAAATTAATTTGATTCAAATCAAGTGAATTCTATCTAACATAAAATTAAATTCGAAGTAAATAGATTTGATGTAACATAAAATTTGTGTCGTTATGTTGATATTGACCGTGGCATTTACGGTGACTTTCGTCGGTTCCAGGGAAAGATGAACGCACCGGTGTACGCGGCATCCTGCCCGGCGTTACAGTCGAACCTTTCTCTGCACAGTTCCTCCTACTACAGCGAGTACAACGGCGCCGCCAGAAGGCGATTGTCTTCGACAGGAGAACCGGACACCTCTGCCACGTCGAGCTACGAAGGCAGCGACAGCTCCGAGCACAGCGACGAGTCGCGTCTCGAGCCTGTCAGCCAAGTGGAGCGGGAGCAAGTCGAGACGTTCTTTCGGGGCTTAAAGTCTCAGGTAAATCCGCTTTCCGAGTCCTGATTTTCTCCTTGTCCCACTCCTTCGGAAACACCAGATGAACTTTCTCTCTCTCGAATCATCCTTACAGCTTTTGCATTAACAATATACAAATATTCGATACGGTGACAGATAATCGAGACAAAAACAAATTTTTCTCTGCCAGGTGTTCGTCTGCGAATCATTGGCCAACCTGTACCTGGGGAACGCGTCTCAGACAGAACGATGGGATCTGAGATTCACCGGGATCCCCGTGGTGGTGCTGGATCTCGGGGGGACGCGATCGAGATCCAAAAGGCGGATCCAGATCCTGCTGGCCGAGCGCGGCACTTGCTTCACCCTTTGGCAGGAGACCATAGATAATTTGACCTCGTACAAGGCACGCGAAAAACCGTGTCGCTCGTGCACAAGAATAACATCAAAATTTTTTAGTTTTAAAATACTCGTCGCGGTCTCAATGAATACATTTTTATTAGGTCGATACAGTGTTTGTTTTTATCATTGTTTTATAATTTTACAAGAATTCTAATTTAAATTAAATTGAGCATTAAAAAATCTCAGTTCTATGAAAATATCGAAAGAAAAAAAAGGCCCAAAATTCTGAGAACACAAAATTCTAGGGGCCCAAAAATCCTGTGGGCCTAAAATTCTGAGGGTTAAAGTTTTGGGGATCCATAATTTTGGGGGTCCCAAAATTCTAGGTGCCCAAAATCCTGGGATCCAAAATTCTGGGATCCAAAATTCTGAGGACTCAGAATTGTGGGGGCTTAAAATTCTGGGAGTCCAAAAACCTATAGGCTCAAAATTCTCAGTGTTCAATATTCTGGGTGCCCAAAATTCTGGGTGCCCAAAATCCTAGGGTCCCAAAATTCTGAGGACTTAAAATTCTGGGTGCCCGAAATCCTTGGGACCCAAAATTCTGGAGGTCCATAATTCTGGGGGCTCAAAACTCTGGGTGGCCAAAATCCTGGGGACCCAAAATTCTGAGGACTCAAAATTCTGGGGGCTTAAAATTCTGGGAGCCCAAAATTCTCAGTGTTCAATATTCTGGGTGCCTAAAATCCTGGGGACCCAAAATTGTGGAGTCCCAAAATCACTAACTTATCAGCCACAGCTGGTTCAACTACCAAAGAACTTAGAACCGGTTTCCCCTAAAATTTTTATTTTTATATCTGTGAAAAAGATGTACTTCTCGTGCACGAGCGACGTGATACTTAACTAAACAAGTCCCGGACAATTGTTATTTTATTATAAACGTTTGCAGGTCTCGGGCCCGTCCTTCCACACGATGTGCCTGTCCTCGGACCACACGCGTCTCGCTGGCCTCAGCTTCGACAACCCGAAGGCCGCGAACGACCTCTGGCAGCACATAGAGAGACTGGTCTCCTGTCCGGAGAACATCAGCCTGTCGGTCCCCGGCAAGAAGAAGAAGAAACCGTTGCCGAAGAAGGTGGTGCTGCCGGCGAAGAGCAACATCAGCCAGCCCTGTCAGTTCCAGCACGTGACCAGCGTGGACGTGGCCGATCGATCGCGATATTTCTCTCTGCAAACGTTGGTGCCCGCTCTGAACGAGCTCGGCTCCTCTCTGGAGGCGAACTTCTAGGGAAAGGAGAAGCCCGACGAGCGATCGGACGCCTAGCAGCGTCCTCCTCCTCGTGCTGGCTCTATTAAACGCGTCTTAGGCTGAATTCTCATCGACGGGGGCGTCGGACGTACTTTCTCAATAACACATAAGAAAAGAAAAAAAAACATAAATTCTCCGGATTCCGTCGACAACACGATCTCCGTAAGAGCAAACACGAAGGAGGATGCTCTCCAGAGTCGCCAGATCAGGGGAATAAGCTACCCCCTCTCTGTCAGCACCGGGGTACACGTCAGGGTGACACGTCACGTGACCACAACGGAAGGGTGGGGGATAGCGACGTCGTGGAAGGGGAAGCTGAACTGGGAGACGGAATCTGGCGACTCTGCGTCATACATCTGGGGATTAAACTTTACTATAGGTAATCAGAAATTTTTGCCTTTACTTTGTATAATTCTGTAGATTTTAGCGAGAGAATGTCGAAAATCCAAGTTTCAACCCGCGGAGATCGGTGGTTCGAAAGTTACGAGCGTTGAAAGTTGACCGATTTTCAGTGTTTGTGAACAGGTAAGAGCGCCGCCACGTTGGCGTGCGCAGCCGCTAGGTGGCAGCGCAAGCACGCGGTAACGTAGATCTTTGAGAGGAAATACTTTGAAAAAGGTTTACAAAAGGAGAGTAAAACGCTCACAACTTTTGAACCGTTGATCCCCGCGATGTGAAACGTGGATTTTCGGCATTTTCTCGCTGAAATCTACAGGATCGCGTCGGAGAGAAGCGAAAAGTACTGATTACCTGAAGTAAAGTACAGCCTACAATCCGCATCATGCTTCCAGAGGAGGTACAGAGAGAAATTGTAGAAATGTTGCGAAGCTCTCCCAGCAAGGAGAGACCGTCGCGAGGATTCCTTCGGGAGCCGTCGCGTATCACGAAGTCAGACGAAGCACCTCGAAGTTGATTGGACGTCGAACGAATCCGCGTGTCCCCGGGGGAAATCATTGTACAACCTCGATCCTTAAAAACGTCGTTCAAAAAGGGGTGGGGGGATGATGAATTTAACGAATTTTTCGGAGAAGGAGATAAACGAAAACTCTTCCATTCGAATCGATTCAATCAAAACGCGCAGACACACGCTTTTGCGACTGTTACGCGTAGCTGTAAGAGAAATTTTCGAATGTACTCCGTAGTAGTGTTGGGGAGAGTCGATTGCATGTTTCGTCGGTGTTCGCAAATTGTTCGCAAATTGTTCGCAAATTGTTCGCAAATTGTTACGCGGCCGGACACGTCGTCGCAAGTGACGGCGCGCGACGAGACACCGGTTCCACGATGTTCGGACAAACGATTTCGACTAGTAGATTTATCCTAACTGGTAATAGCTGTAGAACGTTTCCTCGTTACTCTCTGATCGTTGTCGTTGCCGTGGCCGTCTCTACGCGGACTCGATGTGTACAGGTAGACTCTCTCGTATGGACGCGGTCGAAAGAATTGTTTCACGCCAAACCTACCTTTGCACTAGAAGCGATGAAAATAATTTAGCTTGCAATTGTTGTGATTTTGTGCAATTGTTAGCACAACATCTGCTTGGATTAAAAATTTATCGAATCAATTTTTGTATAAGCAACTTCACATAATTTCGATAATTGTAAAATGAAAAATATAAAAGTGGGGAGTAGGTTTAGCGTGATATACGTGTGTCTTCTACAGCATTAACTGAGCAGAAGTTTTAAACAATTTTTTTGTAAATTTATTGTACGTTTATACTAGTGGTCTGCCTCTGTACACTCCCGTATAACACGCGGTTGAAAAATTGTTTAGAAGGACTGTAGACGTGCATCTTCTATCGCAGTAAGGGCTTTTGAAAGAATTTTTTTTTTGTAAATTTATTGTACTGCCATGCAAAATAGAGGTATTATATAATTTTTTAACACAATTTTTTTCGTCGCGTTCTACTACGGGAGTTTACAGTAGACGCGTGTCCGCGTTTTTCATCGTCTGCATGGATCCCGAGCCATGGATCGAACGGCCACGTTCTCTCTATCTCTCCTTCTTCTTTGTCAAAACGATTCGAATTTCCCGCGCTTTATGACACGACGCGATTATCGTGCGCGCGCACTCGCTTGCAAAATACGATTTTTGCGCTAACACACGGTTCTTAGCGAGAGAAAACAAAGGTTTGCGTCGACAATGTATTCGTTCGCTTAAGATCACACACCGAGGCTTCCCGGCGGATAGTAGGAACTTAAGTCTTACTCCGAGTAAACTCTTCGATATCGATTAACATTGATGATTCTTCTTATACGTTTCTTTTATTTTTTCTTTTTGTCTACGACTGTGATATAAATATATTTGTATAGTTACATGTTTCGTAATATGTACGCGCATTGATTAATCACTTTGATATAATTAATTAGTTTTACCGATGATCGTTACGCATGTAATAACTGTGGTAATAAACAATAACTTTATCAATCTAATCGCCGGTTCGACGCGGTACGATATTCCTTGGTGCTTGCTTTCCCATTGGTTTTCCTCAAGTTTCACGTGGGTTCGGATTAGTCAAATTTCAACCAATTTACAACGATTATTCTTATTGTTATTCTAGTCATTATGGATTTCCTGAAATGTTGTTCATTTCTCTATATGCGTGCAAATGATTCTTGCCGCATACGCTGTAAGCTACAGCGTAAATTCGTACGTACAGCGCTAATTCGTGCAGCGGCGAAACGCCCAAACTGGTAGCCGGGTAACAGAACACGTACCGATAGTGACATCATGATGGTAACGTTACTTTAGTTCCACCACAGACGAGGTCTGTGGTTCCACTACTACAGTCGGTAATGTAGGCTTTAGTTTGGCCGTTTCTCCGCCAGGTGGCGGCTGCGTGATTGTGCTGTAGGGGATACGTTCCCCCACTCCCGGCCCTGTCGAGGTGGGGATCGGCTGGCGCGGAGCACCGCCGTATCCGCTTCCTCGTTCTTTCGTAGCCCGGCTTTCGTGCCGGTAAGTTGTGCGGTCTTTGGCCATCGGCTTTCTAGCCGTAGACACACTTCGCTTCTGGTTGGACCCTGGTACGGAACGGGTGTGTCCCATACCGCTCAAGGGAGTGTGGAACCCTTGCTTCGTACATCTAAAGCGTCATACGCGCTAATACGAAAGCGTTCACTTCCGAGGACGCGTTGCCAACCGGTAACTGGTGACCCTGAGAACCCATCCGGGTTCGGAGAGAGGCGATCCGCTGTTGAAGAGGATCGCAACTATATCTCTCTACGTCGGTGGCCAATGTTCATCATATTTCCCACAGTGTCGAGGCGGATTATTATTGTAATCTGTTAAAATCTTTTTGATGAAAAATAAAGAATATTACTTAAAATACACTGTACGCCCTTATTTGATGGTATTTATATAAAAGTCAATTTTCGAAGTATTCGCAAAATTTTCGACCGTCTGGCCTGACGTTTAGTTGTACTACTGAATTTTCGAACGACATCCTTCGCTATTATATTCTCCTAACACAAAGTTCAATTTCCGAAGTTTTCAATAAATTTTTCGACCGTCTGGCTTGTCGTTGGGTTGCACTACTGAATAATCGACCGTCTGGCCTGACGTTGACCTATACCACTGAATTTTTGAATTTTTTTTGGCCGTCTGGCCTGACGTTGACTTGTACTACTGAATTTTCGTGCCACCTCCTTCGACATCATATTCTCCTAATACTTTTACGTTTTACGAAAAATTTTCGGAGTCTTGAAAATTGAACTTTGTATTAGGAGAACATGATACCGAAGGAGGTCGTTCGAAAATTCAGTAGTATAAGTCAACGTCAGGCCAGACGGTCGAAAAATTTTCGAAATTCAGTAGTACAGGTCAACGACAAGCCAGACGGTCGAAACATTTTCGAAGTCTTGAAAATTGAACTTTGTATTAGGAGAACATGATAGCGAAGGAGGTCGTTCGAAAATTCAGTAGTATAAGTCATCGTCAGGCCAGACGGTCGAAAAATTTTCGAAAATTCAGTAGTACAGGTCAACGACAAGCCAGACGGTCGAAACATTTTCGTAGTCTTGAAAATTGAACTTTGTATTAGGAGAACATGATAGCGAAGGAGATCGTTCGAAAATTCAGTAGTATAAGTCAACGACATGCCAGTCGACTGAAAATTTTTATTTTTCAAAGTTCCGCTATTTTTGCAATTTCAAATCAGTAGTGCAATTTCACGACAAGTAGGACGTTTAGGAAAAATGGATGGTTCAATAAATAGATGTGTTTCTTCATTACATTGTCTTTATTTGTTAATTGTAGATTTATACATAAAATATTTGTATTGTACATGTATACAACTTATATTCTAAACATTTATAAGATCAGAGGGACTGAGGACTTAATTAATGCGTTGTTATAAAATTAAAAGATAGTTATAAAATTAAAAGATAGAATTAACCTTCACGCATGCAAGTATAGAACCCAACTTGCTATCATTAATTAGTTATTGATGATTTTCTGAAGTGTTGCTCATTTTCTCATAATCCATCAAATGATTCTTGCCGCATTTGCCACAAGATGCAAGCTAAATTCCGGCAAGATTCATTTGCTCTTCCTAAACCTCCGTGCAGCGCCACCTCGTGCAGCGCCACCTCGTGCAGCGCCACCTCGTGCAGCGTCAACTCGTGCAGCGGCAAAACGCCCAAACTGTTAGATGGTTAACAGAACACTTACCGCCAGAAATGTCGCGATGGTAACGTCACTTTCATTCAGAACCGTCTGTGACGGTATGTGGCGATTGTCGATAATGAAGATTTATTATTTATCAACATTGTACATTTTCTAGTTTTTCTTTATAAAATAAATAAATAACTCAAATCCAAATAAAAAATGAAATTAAGAATTTATAAGTTGTGATGGGAAAGTTATATTTAATAATTGAAAAGTTTAATTTAAAGAAAAACTAGAAAATGTACAATGTTGATAAATAAGAAATCTTCATTATCGACAATCGCCACAAGTACTGACATGGTGCAGCCATCTGGCGGAGAAACGCCCAAACTAATTCCACATTATCGACTGTAGAAATAGAACCAAAGCAATGTTACCATCACGACGTCTCTGTCGGTAAGTGTTCTGCTAACCGGCTAACAGTTTGGGCGTTTTGCCGCTGCACGAACTGGCGCTGTACGGAGGTTTAGCAGGAGCAAATGAATCTTGCCGGACTTTACCTTGCATCTTACGACAAATGCGGCAAGAATCATCTGCGCGAATATGAGAAAATGAACATTTCAGAAAATCATTGATAACTAATTAATCAATGAAAATTCTGACTTGAAATTTTTCGGAGCGACGCACGATGGTTCATTCTAACTGTTCTATGCGTAAAATAATACTAATTTATCGTAGATCGAATATAACAACAATGGTGCCTTGGATAATTTAAAGGAGGTACAGAGGATTCTATCGTGATTTCGGTTTAACCCTTTGCACTCGGACCTATTTTATTAACAGGAAAACTAAACATTTCCTCCGACCTAGAATAATTCCATTCGACATATTTCTTTTACATTTTATGGGTATGCAATTGGTATACCTCATACAATACTCAAATGTTTAGTAAAGGATCGGATACCAACATATTTAACAATATAAACAATATTTTCAATATTGATACAGCGATTTCTCGAGTGCTAAGGGTTGAATATGAAAAAGGTGTTCTCGGAGTCACTCGACCACGTGCTTCTAAGGAAATAAAAGAGCTTGAACTATTTATTAAAATACAATACAAAATTTCCGTCTCGAGGATTTCAGTGTTTCCACGTTGTTCATAACAGAAACCCCATTACGAGGCTACGATTAATATCTAAAAATTGCACTTGATCCACTCGCAGGAGCAGATCGACGACAATGAGCCGATATGTCTATTGGTTCGTATGGTATCAGCGCGAAACAAACTTGCGGACGAGTAACACTGTAAATAGGACGCCTGGCTTAATTGACTAAAACGAATCGCGGCTAGAAAAAAAAAATATTGGCACAAACGTTGTCACCATTCGCAAACAATGAGGAACATACGCGTCGGCTCTAGACGTCGTCGGTCGTCGTCGTTGTCTATCGCTCGCTAATCGTCAACGTGACGGTATTATAACGTATATATTGCTTTCAGAGCTGGTACAAAGAACTTGGCACCTTCGAATTGACACAATTGTTACGACACTGTCAACCCCGCTCCCCTTCGTTGGTCCCATCTTAAACTAATCCTAATTCGCAACCGGAAACGGTTCGGGGACCGTCGTCGTTGTCCATCGGCTTCGATCGGCGCTCGTCGCGGGTTCGTGATAGAGACTGATCATTGGACTGCGGATCATTATGCGAAATAAAAATTGTCCGCCCCGTCGATTGCACATACGTAAAAATAAATCGTATCGACACGTATCTTCGATATTAAAAATTTTCAATTTCATCTATAAACGCACATAAAGATCCGCAAGTCTGCCGATCGGTCGGCTAGAAAGTTCAGCTGTACTTGGCACTAATTGGAGCTTCAATCGCTATTCGTCAGTCTTACAAATTTTCACACTCTGTAGTCATGATTGCTCGAGACACGTCGAGACACTTGGCGTGCCTCGCTGCTTCCTCAAGACTATCCCGAGTCTATCTCGCAAGAACAACCACGAAGATCTCGAAGAGCATACCCGAAAGTCCTCGCGTTCCTTAACTAATGAGAGCCTACCTATTTCAGAGCTACCTAACGCGCCACCGGCCTGAGAGTTCAGCCTCGAAAATCCTAGATTTAGAGCTCGACGTCGCGGAATAACGCGTTCCTTCGACCGAACGAAGCTGCGCTCGGGTATCTCCGCGTCGGGGATCGCGGATCCATCGAAGATCTATGGAAATCGTCGATCGACAGATCTCGTTGTCTATTTCTGATGGCGAAGCTTCGACTGCAGGTCCATGTTGAAGCACTCGATCGACGCGGGGTACAGTCTGCGATCGTTCCTCGCGTGCCCGTCGTCCCCGGCCTCGTTCGTGTCCAGATACATCAGCTCGGACTTGTTGCCGGCGGACACGATCATTCGAGGCTTCGTCGCCTGGAGAGAACGCACATAGCGTGATGCAAAGATTCGTAACAGTGATTGCTTGAATCGTCGGGTTAGTTTTACCTTGTCGCTGGCCACCGAGTTCGCCCGCTGCCTGCTCAACAGGTACAGCAACGCTACGGTGAAGATCGTCAGCGATCCGACGAGAAACAGGATCGCGCTGATGTATCTGAACACGTCCGGCACAGACAGCAACGTCTTCAGGTCGTCCACGAATTTGTCCGTCGCCTCGACGTCCAGGGTGAACCAGAACACGGGGAAGTAGATCGTCGGCATCTCCTTGTATAGCCTGAATGCAAATAATTTGAATATTTTAGAATTTTCTTAGAATTTTCTCAGAATTTTCTTAGAATATTCTTAAAATTTTCTTAGAATTTCTTTAGAATTTTCTTAAAAACTTCTTAGAATATCTTTAGAATTTTCATAGAATTTCCTTAGAATTTTCTTACAATTTATATAGAATTTTCTTAGAATTTTCTTAGAATTTTCTTAGAATTTCTTTAGAATTTCTATAGAATTTCCTTAGAATTTCTATAGAATTTCCTTAGAATTTTCTCAGAATTTTCTCAGAATTTCCTTAGAATTTTCTTAGAATTTTCTCAGAATTTCCTTAAAATTTTCTTAGAATGTAGAAGATTTCTTCTTCTATAAAAACTTTCATGTACTTTTTCGTTACTCTAGGGTTTACAGGTGCTTTGAATATTACAATAACTATATAAACGTTGAAAATTATATAAACGTACTTACGACACAGTCTTTGATGGCTCCAGGAGAACGTTCACCTGCAGCCTTGCCGACACTTTCAAGGGAATGCCTGTTGTCTGAAAGATTAAAGGCGGTTCGAAAATCAATGATTTATTATTATTTACAAATTTTTAATTGAAAATAAAATTTTAAAATAGTTGGATAATTATCTAGATCTATGGATAAACTCACCGGTTCGAGGGTGATGGAGAAATCATGGTTCTCCTCGTCCGGGTTCATTCCAACGACCCTCTCCCTAAGACTAGGGTCAGCTCTGTGGAAGTGGGGCAAACTGACGAACACTGGCGCACCATAGCGACAGGAGCTGACGTTCAGCAAGCCTACGGGGGTGCATTTCCCGTTGCAATAACAATTGCCAATGTTTACAACGTCGGGGTCTTCATCGGGGGAGTCCGTCACCTCTGAAGAGTGCTCCGCCTCGAAGAAGTCCTCCGTGGTGGTGGTGGGTTCGAAGAATTTTGCTTGCTCGTGGGGGTAGCGTCTCTTCGTGTTGTTTCCCAGGGTCTTCTCGCTGAGAAGGTACCGGTAGCCCTCCAGGCCGTTGTGCAATGTTGATTCCGTGTACTCGTATGTTAACGGCCTAATAAACAATTTATTAAACGTCATGTTAGAGCACCCCTTGACAAAAAAATATTATACAGTAATGGTTTAAAGGATTTAAAGGATGGTTTAAAGGATATACAGAAAGAAGTTAAATTTGCAATGGGATCCCGTAGGAATTTTTTAATGTTCGAGGGCTTAAATTGAAGGTAAAAGATGGTATCTTGTGATAGGATCACTTTGGTTCATGAAGCAATCGTGAAATCTTATTGAAAAATTGATAAAACTCGAAGGGTAATTCGGAGAAAAATTATTCAATTTTAGGGGTTACTTCAAGGTGATTTTAAAATGTGTTCCCGTAGGAATTTTTGAAAGTTTCAAGGCTCAAATTGAAGCTGAGGAATAGCACTTTCTGATAGGGTCACTTTGGTTTTCTTGAAATCTTACTGAAAAATCGATAAATCTCGAAGGGTAACTCGTACAAAAATTATTAATTTTTAGGGGTTGCTTCGAATTAATATTAAAATGTGTTCTCGTAGGAATTTTTTAAAGTTTCAGGGCTCAAATTGAAGCTGAAGAATGGCACTTTCCGATAGGATTACTTTCATATAAATAGCAATCACGGTATCTCGTTGAAAAATCGTTGAAATTCGAAGAGTAGCTCGTACAAAAATTATTGAATTTTAGGGGTTGCTTCGAATTAATATTAAAATGTGTTCCCGTAGGAATTTTTTAAAGTTTCAGGGCTCAAATTGAAGCTGAAGAATGCTACTTTCCGATAGGGTCACTTTGGTTTAAACAGAAATCTTGAACTCTTATTGAAAAATCAATGAAACTCGAAGAGTAGCTCGTACAAAAATTATTGAATTTTAGGGGTTGCTTCGAATTAATATTAAAATGTGTTCCCGTAGGAATTTTTTAAAGTTTCAGGGCTCAAATTGAAGCTGAAGAATGCTACTTTCCGATAGGGTCACTTTGGTTTAAACAGAAATCTTGAACTCTTATTGAAAAATCAATGAAACTCGAAGAGTAGCTCGTACAAAAATTATTGATTTTTAGGGGTTGCTTCCAATTAATATTAAAATGTGTTCCCGTAGGAATTTTTTAAAGTTTCAGGGCTCAAATTGAAGCTGAAGAAAGGCACTTCCTGATAGGATTACTTTCATTAAAATAGCAATCTCGGTATCTCGTTGAAAAATCGACGAAACTCGAAGGATAGTTGGAACAATAACGAAAGAATTTTCGGGGATGCTCGAAATTAATTAACCGGAACGAATCGAACATCATCGAGGTACCTAATTAGCATCGCAGCACGTTGCGAGCGCCAGCAGACTGATCGGCTGCGACGTTCAAACAGGATTACCGGACGATCCAATTTGCATGTCTCGGAGGTTAATGGGGGAACGTGGGAATTAAGATTGTTCAAGGTTCGGCGACGCTCAATTTAGCGCCCGTCGACGGGACTAATTAACGATCGAGACCGGGCGCGGTCTCTCTTTCTTGTTATCACTGACCTGCACAAGTCGCCGCTGAACAGCACGATCTCGTCTTTCCGACGATACGGTGGCCAGAACTCTCCCGCGCTTCCTTCCACGATGTTGCATGGACTCCTGAAGAACCCGGTGGTGTCCTTGTTGTTCCACTTCTTCAGCACGCCGAACTGACCGATGTCCGCTGCGCCTGTGTCCATGTTGAAGTGGCCGTCGAACATCGTCGATCCGTTTCTCTGCCATATAAAAGTTTTTTCATAAAACAAAAATTTTTTAAAAATTTTTAAGGTCTTAGTTCGCGATCCAATAAGAAACAGAGAATAAAATTATTTGGAGCTGCAATTCAAATCAGTTTCAATGGACTCACGTCGACATATTATTTTCAAAATATTGAAATAAGGGAAATACATTTTTTCCCTCAAGCACAATTTCTTGATGCAAGAAAATTTCCACCTAGGGCAACAGTTTCGGTCGTGAAGCGTATGTGAAAAATCGAAGACGCTGTCAAAGGTCGATTCGAAGCTAAGAAAAATGTGAAATCGTCATCGGGGGTTGGAACCTCGAGGGTCGGGTCAACTAAGCTCTGCTAAGACCTTAAAGGCTATTAGAAATTGCTCAGGTGGTGAGGTTCTTTCAAAGGGGAGCCGAGAGTGTTCCTCTTGATCCCGAGGTGTGCATTGGCATAAATGTTGCACGCGTGACGAAACGAATTAATACATAATATGCCTCCCATTGCTTTTCATTCGTCATTCAGCGACCTACACGTGACCTGTTCTATTCAGTAGCAATTTAAGTCTCGCTGCGAATAATTTATCGCCGGCTGCAATGCCGTTGCTACGACAGAGCGCAAATCGCATCTTCGACCTTCTGCGCGCCCTCGACACAATTAAATAAACAATTTCAGCATGCCTGCCCCCGCGAAGAAACCCAATTGTCTATGGATCTTACACGTATACATACGCTGAGAACAAACTCACCATGTAGAACCAGCCGAACTTGTCGAAGGGCGGTATGTCCTCTCCCATGGTAGCCAGCCTTCCAAGTTTGATCAACGTGTCGTCGTAGCCGTCGAACAGGAGCTCGCCTACAGTTTTCATAGTGTTCACCGACGAGGAGGCCAACAGGAAGGACAGGGTGCTCTGCATGATCTCGTCACGGTGGCGCACCTTGTGTTTTGCTGACTGAAATCAGACGAGATCCGTCAGACTGATTAATTGTCGAGAGGCTCTTCAGATCTATCGCGAGCCTCCAATTTATAGGAACTAACTGATGGAGAAAAGCACAATGCTTTGCGTTTGTATTGGCAGTCTTCTGTCTGATCGATTTCGAAAGTATGAATTTGTGAACTACAGTGGAATTTTCTTGGAGTTTCCATGGAATTTCCTTCGAATTTTTCTAAAATTTTCTTAAAATTATCCTAGAATTTTCTTAGAATTTTCTAAGAATTTTCCTAGAATTTTCTTATTTCTTAAAATTTCTTAAAATTTTCCTAGAATTTATTTTTAATTGGAACCAATAAATGAATCAATAATTATAAAACCTGTGAAACCGAAAATATTCAGCAGGTCAGACGTGCACACATGCTTATCGACGATTCAGCGACACTGCCAGATATAAAGTGGATTATCGGAAAAAAAGTTTTCATGTACATGGATCAACACGAGATACGAGCAAATGTTTCTCCGCATTATTGACTCAAGCGATACCGGGCGACGAGGAGTTTCGATTTTTAAACGCAGCTGTGTATTTTTTCAAGATTATATTCGACGCTATATTTGGAGACGAAACACGCACACGTGCGGGCACTGTATATAGTGTAATTTTTTTCAAGGAAATCGATAAATTCCGGATTAATCGTTGAACCTGTGAACGGCGCGTTTGAGACAATCGAGCGTTTAACGAGAATATCGCGTGGTTTCAATGGAACTCCCCGAGATCATAGGTCAATGTATTCGTTGCTGGAAAGTTGAATCGATTTTCAAGGCTTTCCGTGATATCACGCTGCGGGACAAAATATTCTCTGATTACTATCGTTCATTCCTCAACTACTATAATCTCGTAGTATTCTTGATCTTTTAGAAATAGAGTTCAGTGTCGCTAAAAATAAATAAAAGATAAAATTCTCAACATTCTGCTTTTAACCGCAGTACACAAAATAAGCCCCCTACTCCCACTGCTCTCCTCCAGTAAGCACCGTTACTATGGAAACAATTGGAGGGGGAAACGTTTGAGGGGCCCCTACCATCCCTAAGAGTGGGGGTAGCAGAGTGGGGAAAATAGAATCAATTTGATTTGAATTGCAATCTCGGTATCTTGTTTAAAAATCAATAGAACTCGAAGGGTAGTTCGTACAAAAATTATTCAATTTTAGGGGATGCTTCGAATTGATTTTGAAATGCGTTCCCGTACAAATTTTTTAAAGTTTAAGGGCTTAAATTGAAGGTAAAAGATGGCACTTTCTGATAGGATCGCTTTGGTTTAAATAGCAATAATGAATTTTTATTGAAAAGTCGATAAAACTCGAAGGGTAGTTCGTACAAAAATGATTGAATTTTAGGGGTTGCTTCAAATTAATATTAAAATGTGTTCCCGTAGCAATTTTTTAAAGTTTCAAGGCTCAAATTGAAGCTGAAGAATGCTACTTTCCGATAGCACCACTTTGGTGTCAAGAGCAATCTTGGTATCTCGTTGAAAAATCGATAAAACTCGAAGGGTAGTTCGTACAAAAATGATTGAATTTTAGGGGTTGCTTCATATTAATATTAAAATGTGTTCCCGTAGCAATTTTTTAAAGTTTCAAGGCTCAAATTGAAGCTGAATAATGGCACTTTCTGACAGGACTACTTTCATTTAAATAGCAATCTCGGTATCTCGTTGAAAAATCGATAAAACTCGAGTAGAGTGCTGTTCCGCGACGACGATGAAGTTTGAGAGTGGGAGAAACGACCGTTGAAGTATAAGAGTGCCGTCGGTATCTCACGAGAAAGAGTAACGATTCGCAATCTAGTAATTACAATTTGCCTGCACCGGTACAATCGGGTAAAGGATTATAAAAAAGAAAATAATACCCTGTCAATCGCAGAAGAGATAATTGCTCGTAGACAGGAAGAAACTGTTGCTAATTAAATCCGACGCAGCTGCTTAATCAAGCCACTTTTATCGAAGGTAATGTTGACGGTAACATCGGCACGACTGATCGAAGGCTCGCAATTAAAATGGCCGATTCAAGGTTTCTGTGTACTCACGATCGCGACTGTGTCCAACTGCATGATCGGGTCGCTCAGAGAGCCATTGGTCAGCTCCGGAACGAAGTACCACCATCTTCGATAGAAGTAGCTGACGGTGTTGTTCTCGGGGTGGAACGTCACGTTCACTTTCTGTCGAATCTCACTGCAAAATCGTTGCAATTTTCCATTAACAACAAATTAAAAAGTTTCCTCTTGTAAATATAACGCGCGATTGACTTCAGCAGAAAAACAGTCGTTTCCCTGCATATTTGTGTGATTGATCATCACGGTGAAAGAAAAACCTATTGCATTTTAATCAAAGTTTTTGTTAATATCGTAATACGATCGATGTTTCTCGACGATGCAGTAGCGATAAAAACCGAACGCACCAGCGCACCTGAGTAAACATAGTTCACTCCGTTTTTTCACCTTAAGTGCAATCTGCTTGTGTCACTTTGTATCAACCGCGTTTTTTTCCACGGAAAAAAACTTCGAATCTCTGAAATTCCAGAAGAAAAATCAACTACAGTTTCTCAGGCTATTGTCTATAACAAAAGAAAGGTGCTTCAAAAAATATTCGTTAACATTTTTGTTTTTGATTTTTTTATCCGAATTGAGTCGATTGTAAAAACCAGAAATGAAATAAATATGTGGCTCCTATAGTTTAATAATAATTTTACTGATAGAGTGTAACATAAATTATTTACTATTTTATTTATCCTCTTATTGAGAAAGTTTCCAGTAGAGAAGTCCATCGAGCAGAATTTTTTATTTGGTTATGTAATTGCTGAGTTGCTGGACAGTTTCCATAGCAAACAATATTGTTTGTCCAGCAACCTAATGCCGGTTGGTCGAACGGAAACCGGCGGAGTATCGCGTGGAATTAGGCGAGCTCGCGGAGCGTGCACTGTGCAATTAAGAAAGCCGCTGTTTAGAATCAGTTCCGCGGTGCTCCACGGCCAATTAGGAGACTCGCTCGGCCACGATTAGAGAACCGTGATTCGATGCTTTAGCCTACATATCCGTACGTGTCTCCCGTTGATTAGATTTGACGCGACAATTGCCGGCCGCCTAAGCGCGCGGATGCGCCTTAATGCTCTCTTATTGTTGCCAGCGCAATCTTTTTGTTGTGCAACCGTCTCGGAAACCGAACACGAGAAACAGGGTCCCATTTGGGGTGGAAACTGTGCCTCCATTATCCCAATCACGCTGCTTTCAAACGGCAAAGAGAATATCGACCTTCAGGGGGGTTTATGGTTTTCGGGACCGTGATTGCAACAATTATTTTCAGAGAAAGTATTGAACCGTATGCGTTACGATTTTACACATATGTTCATTGGTATTCGATGTATGCACAGGATTTTTTTCAAGTAAAAATAATTAATATTACATGAGTTACATATTTTTTTATGGGGTCTGTTTTGGAAAACATGGGTTGACTTTGGGAATTATTTTCAGAAAAAGTACTGAACCTTTTGGGTTGGAATTTTGCGCACACGTTCACTGGCATTCGAAGTGTGCATGTTATTTTTTTCAAGTAAAAATAATTAATATCACGTGAGTTACATATTTTTTTATGGGGTCTGTTTTGGAAAACACGGGTTGACTTTGGGAATTATTTTCAGAAAAAGTACTGGACCTTTTGGATTGTAATTTTACACACATGTTCACTGGTATTTAAGGTACGTGTGTGATTTTTTTCAAGTCAAAATAATCAAAATTACACGAGTTAGAAATTTTTTTATAGGGTATGTTTTGTTGATTTTTGGGTCTAAATCGTGTTTCTCCATGTTCGGGACGCATCAGTAACATTATGGGGCGTGCACGCGCTTCAACCATGACCTCGTTGCGACTGCAAGTGCACGCGCGACTGCACTCTCGATCCAGAACACCATGACCACGGATTAAACACCGTTTGAATAGATCGTCATAATAACATTCGCTGATCTGGGAACGCGTTCGATTTCGGAACTGCATTCCTGAGATTTTGCAGTAATGAAATCATCTGAAATTAATGTTTTATTTGTTCGAAAAAAATTAATACTGAATGAAGCGAATACTAAAATTTTCTTAGCTCATAAAATAGGGAAAGGTGAATTTTTATAATTTTTAAAGTAAATGTAAATGTTCATAAGAGTCGAGTATTTTTATCGAATTTCACTTACATTGAAAAGATAAATATTCAGTTTGAAAAATATATACTCTGAGGGTTGCAGCAGCCCTTAACAGATCCAAATATTTTAACTGCATAAGAGTTGAATAATTTAATCGAATCTCGTTTATATAGAAAAATAGAAATACTCAGTCTGGAAAGAATAATTTTGAAAAGAAAAATATACTTTGAGGGTTGTATCAGCCCTTAAAGGGTTTGTCTCTTGGTAATTGAGTCGGACAACCCCGCGACAAAGAAGAAATTAATTAATTAAGTAATTACTTGATGGAACCTTTCGAACCACCTACGCCCCAGTCGAGCAAACGTCTACGACGTTTTACTCGTTCATTAAGAAGTCAATATCGCGAGGTTAACTATGTCTTTCTTATCGTGATTAGACGGCCTATTAGAATGCCCTCATGGATGCATCGATTAGTCTTGTCTACGGGACGGTGCAACGTCTTGGCATTCGTCGCATGATCAAGAATAGAAAGGAACATATGTCTAATCAGCTTTTGACGTCTCCATGCGTGCAATTACCATAATTTCACACCTGGATGTGTGAAGCTATCATTCTCTGATACTTCAGTGCATACAACTGTTATTTTTTTTATCTTTAATCAAATAATTTGAAGCAATAATGGACCAGAGGGTGCGAAGAGGGTTGTTCTACTCCTTCATCCCTATTGGCCTCCCTTTTTATCAATATTAATTTTTTTGTTACCGCAAAACATTTTGAAGGGAATATTTTTGTTGATCTCAGGGAATATTTAGTAAATTTATATTAATATTAACTTTTTGTTACCGCAAAATATTTTAAAGAGAATATTTTCGTTGAATTCACAGAATATTTAGAAAAATTTTCATTAATATTAATTTTTACGAGCAGATTTATTAAAAAAATGTGGCTAGAAAATTTATTCACTCTGTCAAGGGTTCCCTCAAACAATATTCCATATTTTACGAGAAATCAATATGCACAAAATCCTCCGTCTAATTATACAGTGTTAATGCGTTGTGTCTGACTAACGATCAATCAGAGGAAGAATCTACTTAAGAGACCTCGCGACTTAACCCAGTCCATTAACCCTTTAAATACAATTTTTCTCCCCCAATGCATTTACAAAGGAGGCGTAAGGCAATATGAAAAAAACCCTTCAGAAGCAATTTTTAAAACCGTCTTCCGATTTTGCACCGTGGTAGACATTGAGAAAAAAAATTCGTAAAGATGCGCTCAGGGAAAGAGTTGGCCAAGGTCCAGCGTCGATTATGGGACCGGTTATGGCATCGTTAGCATAATCGCGGGTCAAGAAGTTCGCTCACGCCCGGCAATCCCATATTACGCAATGGCTTCCGTTCGCGGGTTCCCGATTTCAGTGACGTACTCGCGGCACGGGGAGCGGGGTTCGTTAATTGATACCCGATCTCTGTGTTTCTGTAACAGTGCATTAGCGCGGCCTCGAAGTGAATATATCGTGTCGAGACGCGTTCGAAATTTACCTCCCAATTAACCGTTCAATTAAAACTGTACACATATATTCCCAATAATTTCCAGCTCACCGAAAAACGTAGGGACCAACTTCTTCAAGGATCGGTTTCGTTCCTTTGATCCGCAGCTCCTGAGGGTTCGTCCAATTGAAGAAGCGGATCCTCAGGTACATCGGCGGCAGAGTGCTAGTGTCGTTCCAGACCTCGAAGGCTTTCGACGTCGGCGTCAATGGCATCTCCTGTGCAATGGACAATTTGTTAGTAAATTGTGAATTTCTTTTGCTGGCAAAAATTTTATGGGAAAATTTAATCAATTTTTCTCGGATACATTTTTGAGGCGACCAGAAGGTGGCAGCAGTGTCGCCAGATGAGGGGAGGGATTAGTCACGTGACCGACCCGCCGCGGAAGCGTCGCAGAGGGGGAAGGTAGAGTGGGGACACTAGTTATAGTTTCATCTACTCGAATTTTTTAACTAACATTTATTTTTATGAGACAGTTTCTGTCCATTCACTTGGGGACGAAAGTGTGACGCTCTTTTTCATTGACGATTGTCATCTGCACTCCAGTTTTTATCTGATATCGATAATGCCAATAAGCTTTTACTTGATACACTTTTAATTATTATCGATTGACCCACTATCAACGAAAGGATATTACACCCGGAGAAATTTGCAGGTGTCGCAACACTTGATAGATTTTTAACAATTTTTATCATTCTGTGACTTAACGAAATTCGTTGAATAACAAGTCGATTATTATTGTTAGAAATGTTTCATTTTATTGACAGATGGGTTTCTCAATTTTTATCACTTTTAGACTCACTGAAATTCTTTGAGTAACAAATTAATTATTAATGTTCACAGTAATTTCTCATTTTGTTTGCTGCTGTTTTTTTTCAATTTATAATCATTCTGTAACTCACTGATATTCTTTGAATGATAACTCAATTATTATTGTTCACAGAAAGTTTTCATTTTGTTTGCTGTTGGATTTTCTCAATTTCTATCATAATTAATGAAATTCGTTGAATGACAAGTCAATTATTATTGTTCACAGAAATTTTTCATTTTATTTGCAGCTTGATCTTTTCAATTTATAATCATTCTGTAACTCACGGATATTCTTTGAATAACTTATTAATTTGTTCACAGAAATTTTTCATTTTATTTGCTGCTAGATATTTTCAATTTCTATCATAATTAATGAAATTCGTTGAATAACAAATCAATCATTATGGTTCCCAGCTTCAGAAATTTTTAATTTTATCTACAGCAAGACTTTTCTCGAAACACAATTTCATTTTGTTTGTCTAACTTTGAACAACAATTTACACGTTGACAATCTACGCTTGTTTACAAAATACGAACTGTTATTTCGAGTGTCTCTCACGTTCCAACCTCTCGAGCAGCAACAGGTTTAGCACAGACAAGAATCAACAACAGTCAACAGGAATGTAATCAGTGAAACCTGTTCTCTCGAAAACATTTCTCTTCAGAAAAATATGCACACCACATTTTCGTCTATTTTCTCTTATCCGCGAACTAATTTCAGATCTTCAAGCCATTTCGGAATATTTGTAGCCTTATCTACGCGGTGTATCGATTTCTTATTCGAGACTCTTTTATTCTCGGATACGGGAGAGCGTATAAACAGAGTCGCGACGATGCTCCATTTTCTTTCTCTTCCCGAGAATTTCTGTCGGATGGCCTGTGGGTTATCTCCGGCCACCGCGCCAGATAGTAACATGAGAAACACGAGTGACTTCCGACGGCTTCGAAAATTTACGGTCCGTCGAAAATAGAGACAGTCTAGCCGGTGTCTGGTCGCGATTGGAAAAGTGGACGATTGTTCAATTGATCGAAGGATTTATCGGCGATTACCGGCGGCAACCTCCTGGAGATCGTCATTAGGAGCAAGATCTTCAAGTCAATCGAGTAGTCACCAGCAATGTACAATTAATTTAGAAAAAATTCAAACAGGAATTCAGACGAATTTTCACAGAAATGATTAAAACCAGTGTCAGAAATATTCACTTCAAGAAAATTTCGAAAAAATCGTCTCTGTGATCTTTGATAAATTTTTTTCGGGTCTGGATCTTTCACGGGCTCGTAGATCGAGGCTTCCTGTTTCCAACGACAGCTCGAAACTTGATCTACGATTTTTTTTAACAGACTTACTGAGAAAAAATGAGATCATTAAAAACGATTTTCTCAATTTCGTTGAAAACGGCGTAAAACGGTTAGAAAAAATCGCAGATCAATTTTTAAGATATCTTTGAAAAAAGGAACCTTCAATCTTCAATTCTCCGGTGGATTCGTTGCCGAAAAGAATTTCTCAACGTTTCTAGAAGCGTGTTAATCAGTGACGAAGGCTAATTAGTGACGAAGGCTCTGCAATTGATCTAACCGATGCCGTCAATCCGACTGTGGGTCGAATTTCCAAAAAGCCATCGCCCAAAATACGCATTACCCATCGCGGTAAAAGTGTACAAAGTTCAACACGATCGATCGAATGATCATATAGAAAAAGGGACACGAGAGAGAGACGATCTAGCGAATAGATAGAATATCCTACCTTCTGGAGGATGTGGTGGAAGATGACTGGCAAGAAGAAGTACAGACACGTGCTGGTGACGATCAGGAGCAGTCCGAGTAGCCCAAGGCCGACGGATTTGTTGGTCCAAGGCCTCATGGTGACGGGAGGTTCGTCGCTCGTCTCCTCAGCATGTGTAGTCAGGCCTGGTGTGTGTCTTTGCCGGTGTCAGGCCAAGCACTTCGTCGACGGTGAGCTACGAGGCGCTGGGAAACCTGAGGAGATCAAAACGGAACCGTCTATCTAATCAGTCGTTCCACCGGCTCACTTTTCTACGATAGAACACGAGCCGTTCGACGCCGGCCGCGTGCTTATCGTCGAAATAGTTTAGATTTAATCATTCAGTAAGACAAATGAAAACATTGCGTATGGTCACATTGGAAATGAAAACATTGGGTATGTCACATTAGAAATTAAAACATTGATTGTGATCAAATTAGAAATGAAAATATTGGATATGATCACAGTGGGTATGGTCATAGTGGGTATGGTCATAGTGAGTATAGTTACTGTTAGTATGGTCACTGTGAGTATGGTCACAGTGGGTATGGTCACATTGGAAATAAAAATATTGAGTATGGTCACATTAGAAATAAAAACATTGAGTATGGTCACACTGAAAATAAAAATAGTGAGTATGGTCACATTAGAAATAAAAATATTAAGTATGGTCACATTAGAAATAAAAATATTAAGTATGGTCACATTAGAAATGAAAACATTGGATATGGTCACAGTAGGTATGGTCACAGTAGGTATGGTCACAGTAGGTATGGTGATGGTGCGTTTTGTCACAGTGTGCTATTTCCACAAAAAAGGTGGAACTTACTAAAAAATATTCATGCAGTAAAACAAAGTAAAGCAGTGAGACTGGTCACAGTGGGTATGGTCACTGTGGATATGATCACTGTGGATATGATCACTGTGGGTATGGTCATAGTAGGTTTGGTCTGTGATTTTGCTCACAGGTTTTGTCACAGTGGGCCATTCCCACAAAGTAGGTAGGATTCATTAAAAAATATTCATGCAGTAAAACAAAGTAAAACATTGTGTCTGTTCTGGGTGGGCCATTCCCAAAAAACTAAGTGGAATTCGTTAAAAAATACTCATGCAGTAAAACAAAGTAAAACATTGTGTCTGTTCTGGGTGGGCCATTCCCAAAAAACTAAGTGGAATTCGTTAAAAAATATTCATGTAGAAAACCAAGTTAAATTAAAGGTGGGTTCACAGTGTGCCAACAAAAGTGTCTCCAGAATGTTATCGATTTTTGTGTAAATATATTACACGGGTCCAAACGAATAAATTCATCGTATAATCCCCGAGGAATGTTGTCAATCCGAATAATGTATTGCTGTTGTAGTTCGAGTGGTGTCAGATTACGACCCTAGATGTTTAAATCGACGTTCGGGACTACCGTGCGTCAAGCCGAGGGTTAACGCGATTTCCTAGCCGCGGAAGTGACAGTTTTGTCGCCGCTGACAGATTGCAGGAGAACGTGACTACTGCCAGCGCCTAAGAATCCCCGATTAACTATGTCTATGTGCATGCTGACTCACAGATACATACTGCGACGTTCGCGAACTGTGATAGAGTTTCCCTGGAAACCGGCGATCGTTTTTTTCCGAATGTGCTCGCGCGACACCGGGAGTCCAAAGTTCGAGATCTATGTGAATCCTCTGATCTAAGCGCGACGCTGGCCTCGAGAGATGGTATTTCGAGCTGGTCTGTGATTCTTTGATTTTTTTTCATTTTATTTTACTCCACTCCTTTTATTTCGCGAATTCATATTAAGTGAACTGAGATCTGCCATTTTTTTCTGTTTTTTTTAGTGAATTTATCTTATTTAGTTGATAAAAAATTATTCTTCGATATTGAAATTAAAAATGTCACACAGAATGTCTTCTTATTCAATGAAAAATCAGAGTTCCCCGGAAATACGTCCGTTTATCTGCAGCATCGTTTTTTGCATTCGTTAAAGGACTGCAGAGGCAAGCAATTATAATATCGTTAACTGTCAGCAGTATCTGCTGTTCAATGACAGACTCATCTACTTCCAGTCAGTTAAAATTAGAACTTATTTATACTTGCAAACCAACGTATTTTATTTACATACGTTGCTGTCTAACATGTTATTGCATAATTATTAAAATCTTCTATTATAGTGGATAATATTATAGCATATTATGCTGTATTATATGTAGGATGATCACACAATAGCATATTATACTAACGTATATTCCAGCTCACTATATTTTTGCATAAATATGACGATCGCGATTACAATTTGTTACAGTGATCAAACGCATCCAATTTACGAATCAAGGGAAAAACCGTAAAAAGTTGCGCTCAGTTAAGCAAGCAATTTCCGACGATCGAAGATCGATTCATCGATGCAGATCACGTTTTTCAATAATCACCTCGTGCAAATGATCTATCGATCACGGTTTCCGCAATTCTTCGAGACCTTGGCAAAGAAAAAAAAGCAATCCGTGCACGGTTCTACAACTAGTTTGATTGAGCAACTTGCACGAGACACAATTATAATATTATACATTCCGTAGATATGATCGACGACACATGTGCGTGAAAATCGAGCTATACGTCGACGTACATTCAAGCAGTAAACAACGCGTACGTGTGACATAAATCACACGTTCATTAGAATCCTCGTCGTCCAATCAACCGGGGCTCGCGCACCGTCAATTAATTTTATGTAAGCTTCGTTAAACAAGAATGGTACACCGCCTTTTTTTTACTACGACTCCGTGACAGATTTGTTACAATAGAAAAATTACGACTGAACCGACGCGGCGGACTGACCGTTTTCAAATGTTTCCGAGATTTATGTGATTAGATTGCATCTTCGCGAGTTTACCGTCCCGCAGAGAGCACAGAGAATACAGTGCGCGTTAAGATATTCTGAAGGATTTTTTCTGGCAGCGTTAAAAATTTGTCACTCATTCGGACTTTTCTAAAGTTGCCTATGAACGCGTTATTACATTCATTCAGGTTCACATTATAAAGTCCGTGCGTACCGCATTAGTCACTAGCCTCGCTCGCAGAAATTTATTCAATTTGTTACGAAATAAGAACGAATGAAACTGACTTTTTGTCACGGATTTGTTGCGTCGGAATAACGCGTGTTTGTTGTTATTCAGATCCCAATCCATGCGCTCAAACGGCTGTTTATCTTCGATTGTTAATGAACAACTGAAAGAAAAGTGTATAAATACAGCTAATTGTTATTTGACAAGTATGATTAGGTGTAAATCCATCGGAGCTTCGAATAGTTTGTTTATGCGGCCGTTTTTATCCGGAGTTTAAACTTGGAACATCTGAACTTTGTTTGTTACTTGTGGTAAACAATTTACCATTAAACAAATTTTTTCAACACAATATTCTGATATCTTCAAATATTTTCAATTTACGATTGTTGAGATTGTAAAAATGCATCAAATTTTTTTTTATATATTATAAAAAGAGCTGACCAATAATTTCAATAGACTCATTTTTATTATTTTGATAAAGATCTGCGTACACGTTGTTCTTGTTATTTTTACAACGTAAAGTAAAGTAAAAATTCGTGTTACTTTCATAAAGTATTATTCAAACTATTTTTATAAAGTGATAAAATATTTTTAGATAATACATATGCACAACCGTGGCCCTCCGGCAATTGCCTAATCGTCAATCCCAATTTTTCCTCGTCCGAGCGAGATTTTCATTCACGTACGACCTCCGGTTATCTCTGTTGCAATGAACTCTACTCCCTCGGGCCGATTTACGCTTGTAGAGAGACTGAGAGCGAGAGAACGAGAGAGAGAGAGAGAGAGAGAGAGATAGAGAGGGAGAGAGAGCAGAGAGACGCGGGTTCTTATAGGTCGAGTTTATCGCGTGCTCCTATTCCCGACGAAACCTTATGCACTTGGCTGCGACGCGACGAAGTCGTACGATGATAAAATGACTGCGCGCGTGATCATGGTCGTACATTCAGGACCAGCCTGTACAGAAACTAACACTGAAACGTGCTGATCATGATTTCATACTCTCAATGAATCTGAATGAACGGATCTTGTCGATCGATAATTAACATCAACGCAATCGGTGTTATCCATTTCATTCTGTAAAACGAACGCGTGAACGCAGGGGAAAAAGTGAAAACCCGTAACCGATTAGTCACGTGACATTGTTGCACATGCACGACAGAGGAACGCGTCACGTGACCGGGCGGAAGCGTGGGAGAATAGCGTTGTGGAGGGGGAAGGTAGAGTGGGGACACAAGTTATTACACGACTCTGTTCGAACACATTTATTTTTCATTGATTAGGGTTGTTTTACCCCCCAAACGATGCAAAAAAAAACGATCTCGTCGATAAGATGAACGCCGATTTTAGTAGTTTCATCAATTTTTAAAAAAAAAAAGACTCTGCCCATAAATAATATGGTCGTTTCATCCCCCAAACGATGCCAAATTAACAATCTCGTAGATAAGAAGATCGACGCAATTTTACTATTTTTATCAATTTTTTTTTTCTGAAAGGAAGACTCCATCTTGCTCATAAATAACAGGGGTTGTTTCATCCCCCAAACGATGCCAAATGAACAATCTCGTAGATAAGAAGATCGATGCAATTTTACTATTTTTATCAATTTTTTTTTTCTGAAAGGAAGACTCCATCTTGCTCATAAATTACAGGGGTTGTTTCATCCCCCAAACGATGCCGAATGAACAATCTCGTAGATAAGAAGGTCAACGTTGATTTTACTATTTTTATAAATTTTTCTACGAAGAGAGAGACTCCACCCTGGCCATAAATAACAGGAGTTGTTTAAACCCTTAACGATCTCGCCATTGGCTGGCTCAGATCGCCGGTTGAAATTGCTCAAAGAGAAACCACTTTTCTCCGTAAGCTGGAAAATTTCTCAGCGAGGGACAATGTCTTGTGTAAACAGAGGATGATATCGTCGTCTGACGTCTGGTTGCTACGGTTTGTCGCGGATACGGCGTATCCGTGTTGCAGATACGTCGGGCGTTTGATATATGAGCCGAGTAATGAGAGGTCATTTATCGGTTCACCGTCCCGTGGTGTCCGCCAAGTCCCACCAACAAAAGACGCCAACGGACGATGTCTTGAGAGCGAATCTTTATTCGTTTCGTTTCGAAAACACCCGTAACAACAGAATAAATATTTTTGTTCGTAAATCAACTAGTGCGATTATGGATGTCGTTACCAGCGAATAGTCAACTTAATCTCAGACAAATATTCAATTAATACCTATATAAAATTCAATTAATCTCTATATTAATATTCAATTAATCCCTAGACAAATATTCAATTAATAATATTCAATTAATCTCTATATAACTATTCGATTAATCTCTATAGTAATATTCAATTAATCCCTAGACAAATATTCAAGTAAGTCCTAGACAAATATTCAATTAACTCCAAGATAAATATTCAATTAATCCCTAGGTTAATAGTAAATTAATCTCTACATAACTATTCAATTAATCACAGGTAAATATTCAATTAATCCCTATATAAATATTCAATTAACCCCAAGATAAACATTAAATTACTCTCTTGATAAATATTCGATTAACCCCAAGATAAATAATAATTAATCCTCAGACAAATATTCAATTAACCCCAAGAAAAATATTCAATTAACTCGATGAAAAATATTCAATTAACCTCTAGACAAATCTTCAACTAATCCCTGGATAAATATTCAACTAAGGAAAAAAATAATAAAAAAATGTACGATTAATCTAAGGAAAAATATTCAATGAATCCAAAGATAAATTTTCACATAATTGCTATGATGAAGCTACAGAACATCGGCGATCGTAACAGTAAGATTTGATCAGCTGTTGAAAAATTGATAATTTTGGGACCACACGGACCCAACGAGATAGGATCGCTGGTCAGAAACGTATCCGAAGGATCAACATTGTTATTTATTTAATAAGTAGCTGTTGGACGATAACACCGTGCACAGTCATTTCCTTCGTCACGAACATTGAGTCATTGAGAAAAATGAACGGGAACAATCTGGTCGAGCTAGATAACCTGGTGACACATTTGCGCAGATACCCAACATTTTTCTACGAGTACGTAAAATCCTGAAATTTTGTTCAACCAGCTGAAGGTCCTGAAAATCTCGCACACATACCTTGACAAAATTTTTCTAACTCGTCGAATCGCAACGGTAATGTATTCGATTTTGGATCGTCGATGGACATGTCGAGGATCACTGATGCGGACGCCCCAACTTTCAGACACAGTTAGGAAATCTATCGATCCGGATCTGATATTAGAATTGGCAGTCGGTCGGAGATTGCAACAATGTCGCGACACAGTAGTGAACCACGGCGGCAGACCTCGATAGACTTACCGACGCACAATCGTAAACACGCGTCATCCCGCGAAATTCGTTCGAGGGTCGAAACGAGGATGAGGAGGAAGCGGACCCCCGAATCGTCCCGTTGTTCGCCGTTGCAATCGAGCCACGGCAAACTGTTTCCTCGTTAGAGAGACGGCCGTTTCCTTTCGCGATAAGCACGCCGGCGAAGTGTCACTATCGGTCGCCGCGTATCTCTTACAACGCTGCCTCCTCGGGACACCTCCTCTATGTATAGCGTTCCGTTTCTACACGCGTGCTGCTCGCTTTTCAACGCGTGCGAAAAACAACACCGATCCGCGACGAGACGCACACGCGACCGCGACGTGCAAATGGACGGATGTTTGCGCAGGCTTCGACATTCTCAGGTCAACATTCGTAACAAACCCCGACCCTCAACCGCCCGGATGAAAATTCCATTCCCCGTTCGACGGTGACATCGATTCAACCCCCATAAACCGATCCAGCAAAAAATTTATTGCCCGGAAATTTCTCCGACGACCTTATGCCAGATTTTTTTTGCTGAATTAATTATGAGGTAAGAGAGTTGTATTTCTTCTCGAAATAATTTTATGATATTGCGAACGATAGTAATTTCTATTTTTATAATTAGACTGCGGATCTTTGTAAAATGAAGAATTTATGTCAGATTTTTTTTGCTGAACTGTACTAATTACGAAATAAAGAAGAATCTCGAAATAATTCTATGATATTGCGAACGATAGTAATTTCTATTTTTATAACCAGACTGCTTTTTATAACTAGATTTATGAAGAAATTTGTTCGACGAAATATAAAAAACTGAAGATTAGAAAAATTTAAAAATATTGTAAATGAAATAAATTTTCGACAATCGATGGAGATTATTATTATTTTGCATAAAGATCCGCAGTCTATTAATAATACGGTAACATAGCCAGACCGATTTTGGAAATTTCTTTGGAAATACCGTGACAAATATGATATCGAAAATGATTTTTATTTAATTGTTGATGCAACTCGATTTCTGCTGGGAATATTCGGGAGAAACAGCCGAGACAAACAATTCTCGAAAACGGCGAAACTATATTCCAGATTTGTTGCGGACGCAGCGAAAACGATCCCCAATCCGTTGATAACGCCAGAAACTACTGTTACAATTTTTCTCGACGTATGCGAATCCTAGTAAATAAATTTCTACCGAAACTTTATATCGTGTCACGTGCTCGGACAATTTTTATTTCGCACAGAAATCCACATTTCACACTTAACAATCAATTTTGACAACTATTACATTTTTCTCACTGCATGCAAATCCTAGACTGAATAAATAAATGTCTACCTAAACCTTGTATCGTGCAACACGTTTAAACAATTTTTATTTTTCATAAAAACCCACATTCCAATAATCATCTTTAACTATTACATTTTTCTCACTGTATGCAAATCCTAGACTGAATAAATAAATTTCTACCCGAACCCTGCACACCGTAATACAATCAATTTTTAATTTACATAAAAAGCCACAGTCCGCCCTCGAAAAATCTCTAGAACACGTAAAAATCGTCTCTATTGTCCCGCCACTAATTGAACAAACATATTAACACAAAAACTATAAAAATTCACAACTCACCGCGACGGGATCAGATTCCTCAGCACGGCGGGTCTTCGTGGAACACGTGGCCGCGTCACAGTGATCGAGAAGCCTTCCGTTTCAGTCAGAAATCGTGAACTGTAGCGATCCAAAAGGGAGCACAACGACGGAGCTCAATCACCTCGCGGTTCGCGTGCGTCGCTGTATACGGCGCGACTGTTACTGGCTTATTCAATAAATCAACAGGCTGCACGTAATATGTATATTGCCCGAGAAGCCCCCACCCCCTCTCCCACGCTTGGGGAGACATTTCTCTCTTTCGTACATATGTTCGGGGGCCCGCCCCCGTGCTCAAGAATTCTCTCCCTCGTAATAGCGCGCGTGCCCCCTCTTCCGTCCCCCTCCACGCGGCAAAAGGATTCACTTATCTTCTGTCAACTACCCGCGAAACTGCGATCCGACGGATCCATAGATCGCGCGGAAGGATCTCCAGATGGCGGATACCGCAACACGTGCGCGGATTTTTGACAATGAACGATCGCAGGAGTTCCGGGGGAGGGGGGAATCTGGTCATTTTTTTAAACTGTCCAATCTTTTTTGCGAAATTGTCGAGATTTTAAAGACGATTTTTATTCTACTTTAAATATCTATTTTATTTCATTTTTATTATTATTATTTAATTTAATTAAAAATTTTATTTGATTGATTGATTGATTAAATATTCATTTTATTTAATTTTTATTATTATTCTTTAGTTTAATTTAATTTTAAATTTTATTTGTTTCCTCTACTTCAAATTTCCATTTTATTTAATTTTTATTATTATTCTTCAGTTTAATTTAATTTTAAATTTTATTTATTTCCTCTACTTCAAATGTCCATTTTATTTCATTTTTATTATTATTCTTCAGTTTAATTTAATTTTAAATTTTATTTGTTCCCTCTACTTCAAATTTCCATTTTATTTCATTTTTATGATTATTCTTCAGTTTAATTTAATTTTAAATTTTATTTGTTTCCTCTACTTCAAATTTCCATTTTATTAATTTTTATATTTTATTTATTTCCATTTCATTTTTCTTGCACTCGAAAAAATTTTATTGGATGCTTACTGGATCTATTAATCAATTCAGATGTATTTTTTATGTGTTTCGATAAACGCTATCTTGTTGTTTTTAACCCGTGTCACCGTAGTTTGAAGATTGTAGACTCGAGAGTCTTCATTCTACAATTGTTGAGGTTGAAGACACTTAATCAGTTGACTGTGGATCTTTATGCAAGAATCGAATCGAATAAAAATTTTTTTCTTCCTTTGATAATCTCAATAATGGTAATATATTATATTTTTGTTCTCGATTCTATCTTTTTTTCTATGTTATTACTTTATGTTTTACTCGTTCAGTTTTGTCGTTAACGATTAAAATGCACGATCTAGTAATTGATGGACAGCGAATTTCTTACTTTTGTGTGAACGAATGCAAATATGAAATTAAATTCAAATTTCCGTTTCACTGCAAAAAAAAACATTATTAGCAGCCTAACAGATGTATTTTCAACTAGCAAACTCGTGAACGGGGAGAGTCCATTAGCATTTCGAGAAATGATTTCTACAATTTCTATTCGGGCAAAATTCCTGAAAATCACGTTCGCTCGAGACAGTGGACTCCATTAGTCTAAACTTCGTTAACCGCCAGCTGAGAATCGTTTCCAAAGGCGACACGTGTTCCCTCTCCCACACAGGAATTAGGCTAACGTTCCTTCCTCTGGTATTCGCATGGAGTCAGGGTCAGGTCTCTCGAGTTTTCACGAGGCACAAAGAGCGTTCGGTTGGGTTCATCCTCGAAGCGTGTGAATCAACAAAGCGGCGCTTTCAACGCGTTGGGAAAAACGACTGAAGAACTTTCGGCGCCGTCGCTACTATGTATCGTCTTCCCGGCGGAGTTCGTGACCTCGAAAACATCGTCTACTTACGTAATGCTAACTTTATTATCGCGACACGTCGCGACTCGAACGCGCGTCCACGCTCGTCGTGAATAATTATCGTACGAGCGCGCGATCGATGCTGGATGAGTCGATTCTTCCGGCGGACGATCCGGGAAATGATGAAAGAAACACTCGCTGAGAAAATAGTCGAAGAGTGGACGTGATTTTGTGAATTTGGTGAAAAATGTTCAGATTTTTCTTGAACCACACGCCCCCCAATATCGATCAATCCGCTCCCCCACTACGTGTCCAATAGTGGGGGAGTGAATGAAGCAGTGGGGGAACAGTCTGTCAATTTCTAGGTTAACTTTCACTGAGTGGACCAAAAATTTTCAATTTTTCCGAATGCGATATTATACAATTCGACGAAAAAATGAGAAAAATTTTAATTCTAGCGCGCGGAATCCGAGATCTACCGGATTCGATCACTATATCATGCCCGTTTCTGTCTAGAAATCAATATGGCGGCGTTCTAATCTGTCAAACGCGCTTGACATCGTGCAACTTGCGTAGAACTTCTGAACGAGCGAACTCCGCACACTGAAACTTGGATTCCGCGCACTAGAATTTAAAGTTTTACCACTGTTTTTTGTGTCGAATTGTATAATACTATTAAAAAAAAAAGTACAATGTATAATATTATATTTGGAAAAGGTGACAATTGTTGGTCCCCTGAAAGTTTAGCCAATTTCTATGTAAACCACTTTATAAAATTAAAAACCACTCATTGTCTCTGAATCGATGACGTACTACCCCCACCATCGCGCTGGCCGGTCGGGTGGGGGTAGCCGATTCTACGTCATCGACTCTCGGAGCACTAGTTGCCCTTGTACTCAAATGCCGAGTTGTTTACGAATCATTTTTATAGTTAGTGGAATAAAATTTAATTATAAAAATTTAGATTATATGGGATTATTATATACGAGATCAGTAATAATTGAAAGAAAATTGTTGAAGAATTGAGCGTTAAATAATGACTAAATATTTGTTAAAAATTACTGAAAAAATTCGATCTTATACACAGAAGCTTACTCGACGATCTGATAGAACACGATGATACGAAAACAATTAGAAGACCGCGCGAGAGGGTCGAAATTATGCGAAAGGAGTCAAGACTAACCAGTTTTCTCCAGAAACGAAGTCATGGTCAACTGACGTTCGGCGAGTGCAGTTGAATTGGGCAACGTGGATCCGCGAAAGCTGGTGTCGCCATTGATCGGTTCCTCTGTTCCTCCGAAACCGGTGCTGGATCGATCGAGTCTTCCTTTTCTCGAACAGCTGTGAACGTCGTCGGAGCGCAGACACTTCCGAAAAATTCTGTTCTGACACGATACACACACTTACACCCCCTAACCAACCTTGTTAACCGAAAAGCAAAAACACTAAAATATTTAATAAAATATCAATTTCGTAGCTTCACTGGTAACGTTTACCGAAATTTTGCGAACGCGGAAATGAATTTTCGGTGAACGGTCGAGTCGAAGGAAAAAAATTCTTCTACGGCAAGTGTTGTTGACGCGACGAGGACCGGTTTAAAACTGCAAGTAGCGGCACCGAGGGGTGGCCAGGGGGCTGCGACAGGTAGCAAGCCCCAAAAGTGCGAACGCGTTCCCCTCCCCTCCCACGAAGCGTCGGCCGGTCTATGCGCCTCAAAGCCGTTGATCTCTTCATTGCCATGCGGGACCGTCTGCGTCTGCGACTTCCAGGACGCGGCTTCTGTCTGTTAATTGACCCTGCAATTCCGTTTCGGCCGAACGGTGACCTACCCCGCGACCGTCTTCCCCCAACTGTTTACATCGCTAATTTATGGTCGCACGCGTTCTCAATTTTCACATGCCTTCGAGATTTTTATGGCGATTATGCATCCTTTGTGGGATTCAGAGTTTGTCTTTGTAGTCTAGCTGCACCGGTTTCTCGTAGGACATGCAGAACTCTCGAGGAGCGTAGATCACTTTGGCTTTGACTGGAAAAATGATAGTTGGGAGTTTGGCTCAATCTTTCAACCAAAATCTAACTTTTTTTTTTTGATTGACAATTTACTGAACAGTTGTGATCGCAGGGTCAGTGATATAAGGCGGTCACTGACCGTTTTTAAGATCATTGGTCAGTGGTATAACACGGTCACTGATCATTTTTCTACGATCATCGGTCAGTGGTATAAGGTGGTCACTGACCATTTCTATGAGATCATCTGCCGGAAGTGATAGGCGGTCACTGACCATTTCTATGAGATCATCGATCAGTGATATAAGACGGTTATTGACCATTATTCTACGATCATCGGTCAGTGATATAAGACGGTCACTGACCATGTCTATATAATCACAGTTCTATAATTTGCGAGGCGGTCATTGACCATTTCTATAAGATCATAGTTCAGTAATAACGAGGCGGTCACTGACCATTTCTATAAGATCATAGGTCAGAAATGTCGAAGCGGTCACTGACCATTTCTATGAGATCATATGTCATCAACAACGAGGCGGTCATTGAGCATTTCTATAAGGTCATAGGTCAGAAATATCGAAGCGGTCACTGACCATTTCTATAAGATCATATGTCATCAACAACGAGGCGGTCACTGACCATTTCTATAAGATCATAGTTCAGTAATAACGAGGCGGTCACTGACCATTTCTATAAGATCATCGGTCAGTGATATAAGGCGGTCAATGACCATTTTTTCATGCCTTCAAGATTTCAACCTTTGAAAATTGTTTCTGTACTTTTAAAGAGCATAGGTAATTTTTGAAAAAATTTTTCTCGGTTCTCTTCTGCACCCTGCTTGACAGAATCCACCCTTCCTTGAGGGCGTTATGATTTTCTTGAACAAATTTTTTCTCAAGAGTGTTCTCAAAAATTTATCGAAAGTATTATGATGAAGATTAGCCTAATCTCAGTCCAAATCGCGTGTTTCGGCGTTGAGTCATCAGCTTCGAATAATTTTCAACGCTCGAGAAAACGCAAGTTCGAGTGTCGAGCAAGTTTTCGGTGTTCGGTCGTATGTTAGGCGTGTTTGCGTTAGATATCTAAGGGATCGCCGTCGCATCTCCGTATGTACAAACGGTATCGCTCCTATTTTTCTGATAGGGAGTACCTGGCCGGCGAGAGGAGCGACTCATCGGAAGACTTTCTGGCCGCGCCCCTAATCTCTGGCTGACCGTCAATTTATCGGCCTAAGTGTATATGCTCTTCGGGACCGCTGACAAATCCTATTACACGTCGCAATCTTATCGCGAATGATCTGCCGAACCTCGACGAATTCGCTGAACAGCTGCGGCTGTTTCTAATTAACGATCACGATCCAATCGATCATTATCGGTCGATAACGAACACTTGTTCCGTGACGCGCGATCGATCTCGACGATCGGCGAGCTGGAATCGCAAAAACTTGGACAAAATCATAATATCTTTGGACATTATCGATTAAGGCGATATTCCAGTCTAGATTTATTTATATTTGACGAATGTTCACCAGTTCTCACCAGACAAGGTACGTTTAAAAAAAAAGAACATTGTGAACTTTTGTCGAATATAAATAAATATGCATGCAAAATGTTAAGAAACTTATATTTTGTTTTTTGTAAAAAATTCCCTAAAAAGACCAAAAAAAGTAGAATATCCCATTAATCTGATTTTATGCATTTATGATAGAAATGTTATTTAACATGTTAAAAATATTCGAAGAATTTAAAAATATTGCTGCATTATTGTCAACCTATTAAGCATATTAAGAGAGAAAATTTTCCATTTCACTCCAATTTATTGCAACTCTGGTAAACAAACTTTCATTTCGAGTTTTCCGTGGAGAATCGGCTAGAAATTATTGGTTGGCAAGAAAGTAATTTCGGTATTTCAAAGTGAAATAAAATCCAATTTTTTATATGAACAATGAACGTTGATCAATAAAATACTTAATTCTCTCTGCAATCTTATTACCAAATGTTAGTTGTCAAATGTCAGAAAGAACCTTAAAAAAAACATATCAAAACCGAAATTACTTTCTTGCCAACCCAATTGTAGTAAATGTTCTGAATAAAATAAAAATTGTGACAGTACCTGCATGTTGTTCTACGAAAGATTGTAGACAATCGTGAAATTTGCAAGTGCACTCTTTTAATTAATAAGACAGAGGGTTTTTAAAAAATCTAACAGCGTACCATGCGACGCTCTGACGCCGCTGATGAAACGTTATCCTCCGATGGATCACCGACCATCACCAGCCGCTTACGAAGCCCGTGAAGGTCCTATGCAGTTGTAAGAACAGCATGCATTACATGATCCTGGTTTCCCACGGACAAAGCTACCGCAAGCCGATTACAAAGGTGTGCACGATTTCGGGGCGAAGCGACGGTCACGCAAGACGTGTCGTCTTTCTCACCCTCCTGCGAGGGTGTCTTCGAACGTATCAGATGATACAGAAGTCGCAGTCGCCTTGATTTATTGACAGAGGCTACGGATAGATTGATTTTCTGCGTGAAATTGCGTGCGGCTGTCGCTCTAAATAAAATTAGTACGTACTCTCGAAAATTCGATGGACATGCACGTGAAATTTCAAAAAGGTGGTCTAGTTAGTTTCGTCGCAGAAAATTCCTAAAATTCTGTCGCTTTGCAGGGTATGAAAACCTGTTCGTTGCTTCGCAGCTTGCAGAGTCCAAATTAATTTTTTTGGTCTGTATAATTTCACTGTTTCTCCATTCTGTATCAGCTAAAAGTTTTCGTGCAATCAAAACGACGCAGCTGGGTACGAAGAGGGGATTATTTACAAAAATTTTTTAAAAGAATTAGAGATCGGTATGCATCGTCGCAGGTAGACGTCGGTTGCAGAGATAATCGACACATAATTTATTTACAATAGAAAAAAACGTATCGGATGCGTAATACATAATAATAATAATAATAATAATAATGCATGGATCCTAACCGAGTTCTGACGTCTTCTTTGATCCACGCCACGTCCACGGGAATTCTCTGTTTGGCCTGGTGGCCGAATAAACGCGATCAAATGCCAGAGCTAATCCTTAATAAACGTGCACACTTATCTAATAAAGCTTTTAAACGATACATAATGTAACGAGATGCAATGCGAGAACACACTCGTATGTAACTGATGTGTACGTAAAACGCAGTAGATTGAACCGTCCCAGATACGAATATTCCTCTTCCTCTCGGTCCCGTTTTCTCTGTGGTCTACGCGATCGATACCATCCGTAACCCCATACATGTAATAACATACGCAACTGTATACATATACATACATATAATATACACATAATTTGTAATCAACGGTTACAACGGTTCGCGCAAAAATTGACGGGACCTCGAGAGACACCGTCACTCTTTTCTTCGTGCTCGAGGCAATTCTCTTCTTGCGAGAGGAAAAGATCTTCTTTCTTCGTCTATTCGGCTAAAACTGCTACATTGTTTCGGGGGGAAGTTAATTGCGGCTGACCGTGGCCGACGATCCTGCATGCGTGGCTCGTCGCCTAAGTAACCCGGACCACCCTATTTCTCGTTCGGGGAGTGACAGAAACGTTTCCTCGCCCACCATATGGCGGCCAACGCCGCTGCCAGGAAACCGATCCCTGCTACGATCCCCATAGAAATCGCACGGTTGCGACGGTAAGCCGGTACCTCCAGACTGATGCGCTCGCTGGTCGCCACGTCGTCGGTCATCGACATCGCTGCAACCTCGAACGTGTAGTAGCTCTCCTCCTCCAGGGCTTTCACTGGAAAGTTAGGAAAATTAGGACGAGTGCTGCAGTTCGTTTATTGGGTACGTTTGATCTACCAGGTGCAGCTGATCTATCAGCTGCAGTCGGTCTACCAGGTGCATCTGGCCTATCAGCTTCAGTTGGTCTACCAAGTGCATTATTTGAACTACCAAGTGCATTAGTTGGTTTAACAGGTGCATTACTTGGTCTACAAGTGCACCTGGTCTGTCAGTTGCATTATTTGGTCTACCAAATGCATTATTTCGTCTACCAAGTGCATTCTTTAGTCTACCAACTGCATTATTTGGTTTATCAATAGCATTATTTGGTCTACTAAGTGCATTATTTGGTCTACCAAGTGCATTGTTTGGTCTATCAAGTGCATTACTTGGTCTACCAAGTGCATTTGGTCTACCAAGTGCACTTGGTCTATCATCTGCAGTTAGTTTACAAGTACATTTGGTCTATCAGTTGTAGTTGGTCTACTCAATGCATTATTTGGTCTACCAAGTGCATTATTTGGTCCACCAAGTGCATTATTAGGTCTATCAATAGCAGTATTTGGTCTTCCAAGTGCAGTATTTGGTCTAACAGTTGCATTACTTGGTCTAACAGTTACATTACTTGGTCAGTTGGTCTACTCAATGCACTATTTGGTCTACCAAGTGCATTATCTACTCTGCCAAGTGCATTTAGTCTACCAAGTGCACTTTGTCTACCAGCTTCAGTTGCTCTACCAAGTGCATTTGGTCTCCCAGGTGCACTTGGTCCACCAGGTGCATCTGGTCTATCAGCTGCAGTTGGTCTACCAAGTGAATTTGCTTTATCAAGTGTATTTGGCAACTGTCTTGGCCCAGATGAACACCGAGGGACAATTGGATGGTGGATGATGCTGTGAAGGTTTCAGGTATCATCTTCAGGTTTCATCTTGAACAGAATGGGGACTGGTTGAACCTTTGGGATCAGAACGAGATACCTAGGTAGTAAGTGTCCGTCGTTTCCGCTCTGCCATACAGCCGTTCAGACGGTCCACGGAACCACCTAACTGCGTACAGTCTGACTTGCTCCTTGCCATACGCAGGAGGCTCCCAGGTGACCAGGTATCCTTCCACGGTGGCTTGTACTCTGACGCTCGTCGGGGGTCCCATTCTCTCATCTGTCAACGAACAAACGCACGTTACACCACAAACCGGAAGATTCAAGATGAGCGAGTGAAGTATTACCTGGAGGACTGCGGTACTCCGACGCGGAGTTCTCGTCGATCCTGTCTGAAATGTGCGTTAACGGCGACCCTGTCATGCTGAGTCAACGTTAGAGTATCAAATCAAAAATTGACACGTTCACCGCTGACAGTGTTCATGTGATTTTTGTTTCGTACGACTATTTTACAATCTGACAACACGTTTGCAGAAACCTTTTGTTCTTTTTTTTTTTGCAGAAGTAACACTATCAGCAGCGAACAAGTTGATCGATCGATAGGATTCAAAGTTGTTTCGACTGAATTGGGAACGTACTCGGTTGTGTGAAGATCCGCAAGGTTTTACTAAACATCCCGTCCCCATACTTATCCTCGCTGAGCACCATGAACTCGTACTCCCGTCCTGGGTGCAGGTTGTTCACGGTGGCCTCTGTGATTTTCTTCGACAAGATTTTCGTCGTTCTCCATTCTGTGGTGTCGGTGGGTCTGTACCTAATTCCCCAATAAAATATCCTTGAACGCTTCTGTGTAGAAGTGGAAAGATCCAGGGAAGGGGAATGTCAATTTCAACAATTCTTAAGTACTCCTGAGCAATGTGGAAGATTGAAAAATCAATTTTCTGAGGGAGAGAGAGAGAGTGACCTTAAACTTTGAAAATCCCTCTTTCCTCTGGATCCTTCGGAGGAAACGAGATCAGGAAATAGTCTTCGTTACCAGACAGAGTGCTCCATTTTCGGTCTGACATATCCCGGTGTCCAAGTCAATGTGACCGCGTTGTTGCTGCTATTGGCGCTTAAATTGTACGGTGCTCTAGGAGGAACGTTCAACACCATCAGCTCAGCGTCAGCGACTACTGTCGCAGCCTCGTTGCTAGCTGCACACTGGTACAGTCCCCTATCCTGCACTTGGATCCTGTCGATCGTTAAATTGCCACCGATCATGAGCGTCCTGTCGGGCGGGACCGGTGAACCATCCTGACAACATACATGATTCGATGATCAACATGATCTAGCAGCTCGAGATACCTTGAGGACGAACGACCCCAAGAAACCGACACGATTCACAGCAGCACTTTGCTACCAACGTGACAACGAAGAGGTTTGTGTTTCGTACTGCTGTGAACGTCAGCTGTTGACGCGTGGGATCTTTGACAGTGAGGACGATCACTATGATCCGCGCACCTTGTACCACACGATCGAAGGTCGATGAGACTGGTCTCCGTCTTTGGCGTCGCAGGGTATCTCCAAGGTCTCTCCGAGTTTCTTGATGTACATGGGTTGAGGTGTCAGCGTGAACACGGGCGGCCTTTGAACGATCTGCAAAAAGGCGACAGGCGAATTAAGAACGACGCTCTCGCCGCGATCGACTATAATTGACGGACAAAGGCCTGGTTAACACTTGTCCGCGCGGTCAGTGGTCTTGTCTCTTTGTAGCATTCGCTACTACCTTTGGTCCAAGGTAAAAGCAAGGGTGGTTGTCCTTTGTCAATTTAGAAATTTAGTTGGTGGTGAGGACACTCACCACTGAGATGGTAGGGCTGGGACCTTCTGTGCCCAGATCGTTGTACGGTGTGCAGGTGTAGCTACCGGAATGCGTTTCGTCCACCTTAAGGAAAGACAGGGAACCGTTCCGTCTGTAGAACACACCCTGGACGTTGTACGGGTCGAACAGGAATCCGTCTTTCTCCCAGCGGAGGTTCGTCATGGGAGGGTTCGCCCTGAAGTGGCAGTCCAGCAGCGCCGGTTTCCCGTAGGGCAGGTAGACCTCTCGAGGAGCGTAGATCACTTTCGCCTTGACTGGAAAGACGGTAGTTGGGAGTTAGCATAGGATCAAACTCTCCTCCAAAATATAACTTGAGTGAAAATTCACTGAACAGTTGTGTCGCTGGGTCGGTAACATTAGGCGGTCACTGACCATTTTTAAGACCATCGGCCGGGATACAAAGGGGTTATTCATAATTTTTCTAAGACCATCGATCAGCGATATAAGGTGGTCACTGACCATTTTTAAGACCATCGGTCAGTGATATAAGGCGGTCATTGACCATTTTGTCTAAGACCATCGGTCAGCGATACAAGGCGGTTATTGATAATTTTCTAAAGCCATCGATCAGTGATATAAGGTGGTCACTGACCATTTTTTCTAAGATCATTGGTCAGTGACCGTAGGTATCAAACGCCACAATGATTTCGCTTAGCAAATTCTACTAATCCAAGAAGAAATTCACTAGTTAATGGTCAGTGATCTTTGAAATGGTCACTGACAATTTTTCCAAGGGTCAGTGACCACAGAAATGTAGTTTTGAAAGCCCCAATTAGCATATTCCAGTCTTTTCCAAGATCGTTAGAGTTACCAACATTGTTCGTTGATACTTACACTGCACATTGAGGTAGGCTGAAGCACTCTGTTGCTCCCCAGTCTCCCCGGTCACCGTACAGGTGTACTCCCCCAGATCCCCCATGGCTGCTGAGTTGATAGTGAGCGTTCCGTCTTCTCCCACCGACGCTCTCCTCTTGAAATCCTGCCTCGGCACAAACGAGACATTAACAATTGAACGTCAAAACGGATCAATGACAAATGAAAAATTAGTAAGAACCTCGATCTGCGAGATCTCCGTGCCCTCGCGGAGCCAGGTGACAATGCATTTATCTCCTTTGGCGACGCATTCGAAGCTCACCGATTCACCTTCCATGATAGTTTGATTCACAGGCGGCACCGCCAGCAAGTTTTCACCTGGAACAGATGTCCCAAACGGCG
Organism: Lasioglossum leucozonium; assembly: GCA_028454225.1. Taxonomy (NCBI): domain Eukaryota; kingdom Metazoa; phylum Arthropoda; class Insecta; order Hymenoptera; family Halictidae; genus Lasioglossum; species Lasioglossum leucozonium. Next base: position 6,546,359 of record CM052214.1, read on the forward strand.
ACGCACCTGGGTTGAACGATTTAACGAGTCTGCCCAGGTTCATGTTAGTAAGCATCAGCGGGATTATCAAGTTTCATATACATATACATATTCGACACGACATGACCAGCCAGGGCCGCGAGATAGGCGTTATTCCGTGTTAAATTCGTTAATGCCGCCCGCATGTCTTTCTATTGCCACAAATGCAACGCGTTAATCAATCGATCCACGATACATCACAGGTTAATCGACCAAGTTGAATCAAGCGCACGTTACGCAAGCGCTGTGTTTCCGGACTGCGCGTCCTCTTCTCCATCCTCGTTTCGTACGAAATTCACCAAGAAAAACTGCACGCTCATGTCATTTTTACAGACTTTACAGACTTTGTGAAATTTTTTTTTAGACTTTTAGTTAGGAAAAAACATTTCGTACAAAAAGAGGCTGGCACGAGCATCCGCAGTCCGGTGATTAGGAATCGGTGCGTGACAGAGGCGTCGTTACATCGAACCGGTGGGACACATTCTTTTCCACGGGGCTACAGTTTCGAACAGTTCCGGGAAGGGGTGCGCCGCCTTCTCATTGTCCGCAGGATCGTATTGTCCTGGTCGGTCCCCCATGTCAGGAGGCATGGGAGCCTAGAGGTGTGACTACGTCATTACTAACAATATATCGAACAAACTCTCGCAAATGATTCTCAGCAAACAATAATAAGCGAACAACAAAGTGCAGTTAGAGACAAAATTTGCTGGGCACAATCGAATTGAGTAACGATTTCGAGGTTCGAGACTCGATCGTGTGCCTATATTAGATCACCGCATCGTGCTAGATCGTGATTTGATAGACTAAACGGATTGCGTGCGACTCTCAGAAGTCGAGGGGGGTCGAGTTGCCAACACAACGTCGAGTATCAATCGACAGCTCATCGATATAATGTCTTAGTCACACCTCGACGATCATGGGCAACTGCGCCGCCGTTAGGCGGGTGACTCAATTCTCTATTACCGTTTAACAGAATTCCAGCGGCAAAAACCAGAATTCCGTTTGGGTTAACGAGTGAATCATTGACTCCAATATGTCAGCTCGAGAGGATCGAGGAATCCTCGATCTCTCTCGATCCCCCGCGAGCCTCGTTCCCAAGGATTCTCTTGAAACCGGTGCCATTGGGATGCAGGTAAACGATCTATATGATTTTTTTTTGTAATTCTTACTTCATCCTTCTCGCATGACTCGACGCGAGCCGCGCCGCGCCGGTTCGTCCAGTGTTAGTGCCCGCAACACCAGCGTGACCCAATTCAGTGCTCAGGGTTAGTCAGTCGGGCGGTTAACTACGTTAATTCCCTTCGCCACTTGCTGTTATCGAATTAGCCGAGAGAGAAAAACGGTTTTACGAGAAAGCTGACGACCTTACCATCGATGGCGAGGTGGAACCAAGTCCCGTTGTTCCTCGAGTTCGGCGTCCGATTCGGGAAGATCACGCGACACTCGTACCATCCTTGGTCGCTCTCGCGGATGTTCGTCAGGTTTATGCTGCCTTGACCGTAACCTCGGCTGCTCGCGTCTTCCAGAAGGTGCACGCGACCTTCGTACCCTACGCGCACCGTATTGTGTCCGTTGTACCATGAGAAGATCGTCCGACCCTGGAAATGAACCCTGCTCATCAGCAACGCGAGACGGTCAGTGATCTATTAACCGAATATTTAACGCGCGACCTAGACCTGGTCATCGGCAACATGCGATGGTCAGTGACCTGTTAACAGAATTTTATAGTGTACGAGTACTGGTCATGAACGACATGGGATGGTCAGTGACCAATTTGTCGAAAATGGTAGTGTACAACCTAGACCCGGTCATCGGCAACATGCGACGGTCACTGACCTGTTAACAGAATTTTCTAGCGTACGAGACCTGGTCATGAACGACATGGGATGGTCAGTGACCAGTTATTCGAATTTTCCAGCGTACGAGACCTGGTCATGAACGACATGGGAGGGTCAGTGACCAATTTGCCGAATATGGTAGCGTATAACTTAGATCTGGTCATCGGAAGATGCGATGATCAGTGACCAATTGATCGAATTCTCTAGTGTACAGCCTAGACCTGGTCATAGAGTGAAGTGTTATGCGATCGATTAGGTAGTCGTGTGTGAATTGTCCTAAGCAACTTTAGGAAGAGTTTTCAACTTTTCTAAGCATGATACGTTCTTAAGTTTAAGTTGGTAAATAACAATCTTTCTGCACCTCGGTCCCAGAAAAAAACAAAAATTAGTGCGAACGATCGCGGATGAGTTGGCGGAGTGATCTAAGGACGTTCAAGTAGCCTAACTCGTCATTGGACTCGGTCGAAGGTTGGCGACGAGTGTTCTGTCTGGAGATGAGACGCGACACGCGAGTCCCCCGGTCGAAAACGTAAAACGGAGGAGAACCTGGGGAGTCCTCGCGGTCAAAACGAGGCTGGCGAAAAGGCCGCTAATCGTCCCTAATCGTCTGACAATGCGTTAGCAGTGACCCACTGGTTGGAACCCCTCTTCGGACCGCGCACTCGCCATCGTTGGATATAATGCAGCCTTGCCTCCCGTACTCCAATTACCGTGCGTTCGATAGACAGAGAGGGAGCCCGGGGCACCTGTTTTGCATACGCATCAGGGACCAATCAGGTTAAGTTCCACTTGATTTTATGCGGTAGCCATGCGCAACGTTCAATCTGTTTCCGGTTGGCGGCTGCACGCGCGTCGAATGCAACATCCGCGAAAGAATCTCGCCTCCTCTCGGACCCCGCGGTCACCGGCAGGAAATAAACGCGCGAACACCACCACTCTACTATAGTACTCGCGATCATCCCTTTTAACTTTTCTGCCCGTCACGCCGCGGTTTACAACACTCCACACGACGTTCAAGATGGTCTAGAACATCTTTCTCATTTTTGGTGAACGTCTCGATCATTGCTGCCAGTATTCAACATTGGGAGAACCTTCTGACATTGTCGACAGTATTCAACATTGGGAGAACCGTCTGACATTGTTGATAGTATTCAAAATTGGCTAACATTATTGATAGTATTCAAAATTGGGGGAACCTTCTAACATTGTTGACACTATTCAACATTGGGAGAATCTTCTGACATTGTTGATAGTATTCAAAATTGGGAGAAACTCCAAACATTATTGATAGTATTCAAAATTGGGGGAACCTTTCAACATGGTTGATAGTATTCTAAATTGGGAGAACCTTCTAACATTGTTGATAGCACTCAGAACACTGGGAGAATCGAGCCTACATTGTTATTAGGATTTAAAGCAGTGGTAAACACCTCGACATTGCTGCTAGTATTCAAAACAGTGGGAAAGCCTTCTAACATTGTTGATAGTATTCAACATTGGAAGAAACTTCTAACATTGTTGATAGTATTCAACCCTTTGGGAGAACCTTCTAACATTGTTGATAGTACTCAAAACATTTGGGAAAACCTTCTAACATTGTTGACAGTATTCAAAACATTTGGGAGAACCTACTCTCCATTGTTACTGGGATTCAAAGCAGTGGTCAACACATCAACATTGCTGCTAGGATTCCCAACACCGGGAAACGTTGCTCACGTTTGGCAACAATGTTTCAACTGCTTCAATTTGTAATTTCTACTTCGAATAGTCCACCAACGAAATCTCGTAAAGATAAATATATTATTCGCAATAATTTAGAGCGCCTCCAATCAGATCTTGCTACAATTTCCCGTTATCCTGTTTCAGAAACGTGCTCCACGATAATGTCCGTATTACGAGCGACCTACGTGCTCAGGCAAGGGAAGAGAATGCAAGGAGACTGCAGGAGAACGAAGCGTATTTTCGAAGCCGTTAAAGAAAGGAGGTCCTTTGAGACTCACCGGTGGGAAAATTGGCGAGAAGCCGCACGAGTCGTCGAAGCGTTTCCTAGGCGAAATTGTGCAATCGCAACCGCGTTGCAATCACATATCCGAAGATATCGAAACCGAGACTCTGGCTGACGGAAACCCGGATCGGAGACACGCGCGCTTCCCACGCGGATCGAATCCGATACACACACACACATCCCGAAGGAAATCGAATCGCCTACCCTGCCTTGAAGCGAGCACTTTTCTACGCGGTTGAACGTGCACGCTCCTGTCCGCGCCTTGCGGTCGTCGCCAACAAGGATTAGTAAAACACGCTTCGTTAACCCTATCCACCACTCGGAGAAATCCAATTCTGCCCTACATTTCAACTACTACTTCAGCAACGCGAAGTGCCAGTTCAAAAGTTACCAAACCCTTTCAAGTTACAGCCCTACACCTTAAGGATAGATACGGGGAAAAAAAACGAAAAATCAGTTTTTCTTCCCGTTAAAAATTCCACAAAAAATCTGACACATTCCGCACATCCAACCACAAATTCGTGAATTTTTCCCGATTTTTCAGTTGAAAACTCTCGTCGTGAAAAATTACAAAACCCGAAAAATATGATTTTTTAATTACATTTCGATAGGGTGCGCCACAGTTGAAAGAAAGAAAATGAAAACAGTGGTGCAGTCAGCAGTCGAGAGTTCACTTTTCCATGAAAAGTGCGAACGTTCCCGGGGAAGAAGCTTTCCTTGAGCCAGCCGATTGATTTTCGTTCGACGATCGACTAACTCGGCCGATCTTCCTCGGATGACCGCAAACCGCGTGTAAACCGACACCACCGTCGTGATTTTAGCGAATCTAACGCGCGAATATTATTTACGACTCGTTGCGCAATATTCGACAAGCGTGCGTCGCGTCTTTGTCGATGCAACAGCGTTTGTTTGTTGTACCTGGTCGATATTTTTTCGACTGACAAGCGTCATTTCGAATGTGTACGATACACATCGAAGAAAAATTTTGTTTTTATTTGAAAAACAACGTATTAACAAAAATCGAAAGAGATTTCGAATGGCTGGAATTCGATTTTTTAAAAATTATGCTCCCTTGACAGTGAAACAGCGAATGAAAATAATGGCAGGCCGCTGAAGCGCGTACTTCTACAATGCTAATACGCCTCTAAGTCTTCAATTGTCTTGAATGACACTACAGATTTATTAGCTAGATGAAGACATCCTAGGGTGACCTGGGTTAATGATAAGCGAATGATAATATTCAGTAATAGAGCGAAAACCGCAGAGATTTGCGAAGTAGCTTGCTGAATGAAATTTTTGCAATTTTCCAACAAATATTCAACCTTGGAGAAAGTCAATTGTTTATGCGTACACACCGCGAGAGATCCCTTGCAAGCAGACCGCCTTAAACAACCGTTCACACCGATTGACAGAAAACAGAAATTTTCCGTGCCACGACGAAATCCTTCGGTCGCTTCAACGTCGACGAGACGCAATATCCACTCGAGTGCCCGAAGGTCAGATGGTAAAATCGCCAAATTACTTACATCACGGTTCCACTGCAAAATATACGGAATCGGCGTTTCATGCGGGAAGTCCAGGTCGCAGTTGAACACGGCATACTCTCCAACCCCGGCGTTCAGATAATTCGGCTCCTTCTCTTCCTCGAGTATCAAGCCGTAGCTGATGGCTGCAACATACAACAGACAATTCGCAAACAACGTCGCGCAATCAACAAAGCCATCTTGAACGTCGCGTGACTCTAGAGGACTTCTTCAATTTCAGTAAATTGGCTAATACCCGGGCTTATTATTAGCGGCCGTCAAGCGGGTTCGCGACAAACATACCCGTGAAGTTCAATATCAAGACATTTTTCGCTGGTTTTGTTCTAGCAATTCTTTTGTTGATCATGATGTTCGCAGACTGTGTTCTCTAGCTCATACTGATCTAGTGATGTTCGAAGGCTGTTTCCCTTGCTCATACTGTTCATAGTATTCAGAGACTATGATCTCTAGCTCATAGTGTTCAGAGACTATGATCTGTAGCTCGTAGTGTTCAGAGACTATGATCTCTAGCTCATAGAGTTCAAAGACTATGATCTGTAGGTCGTAGTGTTCAGAGACTATGATCTCTAGCTCATAGAGTTCAAAGACTATGATCCGTAGCTCGTAGTGTTCAGAGACTATGATCTCTAGCTCATATTGTGTACAGAGACTAAGATCTCTAGCTCATAGAGTTCAGAGACTATGCTCTCTAGCTCATATTGTGTACAGAGACTAAGATCTCTAGCTCATAGTGTTCGGAGACTATGCTCTCTAGCTCATATTGTGTACAGAGACTAAGATCTCTAGCTCATAGTGTTCAGAGACTGTGATCTCTAGCTCATAGAGTTCAGAGACTATTCTCTCTAGCTCATATTGTGTACAGAGACTATTCTCTCTAGCTCATATTGTGTACAGAGACTATGATCTCTAGCTCATAGAGTTCTCATAGAGTTGAAAGGCTATGGTCTCTTGCACATAGTGTTCAGAGGCTATGATCTCTGGCTCACAGAGATCTCATAGAGTTGAAAAGCTGTGGTCTCTTGTTCTCAGTGTTCGGGGACTAAGCATCCTAGCTTGCTGTGTTCAGAGACTATGTTCTCTAGCTCACAGAGTTCAGAGGCTACCGTCTCTTGTCCATAGTGTTCAGGGACTATGTAGCTCGCTGTGTTCAGAGATTAGACTATGTGTCCTAGCTAGCTGGGTTCAGAGACTACGTCTTCTAGTTCCTAGTGTTCGGAGATCGCGTGTGGTTGCTCACCTTGATAGCAGAGGAGAATGGCGAGCAGCTGATGGGCCCTGACCGTGTCGGAGGACATTTTTCCCCGGTTGTCCTGTGCTCGTTAGCTCTCACCGGTCCTGCCGCGGATGTTTTGGCTCGGAGAGGTACCGCGATCTCACCAGCAACAGGTCACAACGCGACAACGCGAACGGAACACAGGCGCAAAACACATCTGTCATCACCCACACTCAACAACAGTCGGCTACCACCTGGGACAATTAATCGGCACGCGGGGCACTATCGCGGGCACATTCTCAGCCTCTCTGACTCCCCCACCTTCTTCCTCTTCAAGGTACCCTATGGCACGACTGGATATCACCAGATGGACCCAAAGGTCATCCTCTTGGGGTCTCGCCCCGGACACTCTTCGGGATCTCTACCTGTATGTATCACGTGAGATTCGAGCGATGCAACTGGATGCGACCAGGTTCGGTCAGATTGGTGTCTTCTTCGGGGTGGTTTCGGAGTGGTAGAACGATGTACGAGGTCGAGAGAGCCGCGGAATCCGAGCTGGTCCAACGTTCGCTCACAGAATGGTTCGGGGTCTACCGCTGATAACCGAGTAATCGCTCCGCCTCGCTCAATCCGAGCGGATACAACGCCGAACGAAGTGGTAACGAGCTGAGCTTAGGGTAGGGGATGCGATCATGAGGAGGGGATCGCAGGGGACCAGACGTTTCTATGCGGACCGCGGTGTGCGCGGCTCGCAAGATGTGCGTTTTGGAAGACACACCCACCGAGTGCAATTACATTAGAGCATGATCATTAAACTCGGAATAGGAGTTTCAATATTTTATGAATTTTCTAGAATAAAGACAATTTTCCCAAATCATCGAACATCTGTTCGATTTTAGACTGGACGCTCATCGAATAAATTAATGATTGCATTGTTTATTGTGGCAGGCTGTTACCCATTACAGTCTCTGAAAGAATGCATTAGTGTGCACTGAGTGGCACAGAACAAACTGTTCAAATCAAAATTTTCAAAAAAAAAGGACAATTCGAACAAGAACATTTGAATAATCATGTGCACACAGAGTGGCATACAATAAATAGTGGCACACAATATATAGTAGCACACAATATATAGTAGCACACAATATATAGTAGCACACAATATGTAGTGGCACACAATATATAGTAGCACACAATATATAGTGGCACACAATATATAGTAGCACACAATATATAGTGACACACAATATATAGTAGCACACAATATATAGTGGCACACAACAGTGGCACGCGACACTGAGTGGCAGACTAAAAAAATCTGAGAATGTGCTGGATAGCTGGAAGAGGATTTCCAGCAGCACCTATAGCAAAATTGTTCTGGCAATTGCAACGTGACTATGGTTGCACTTGGACGTCGACCGGAAGCGTCACCTTCGCATTCAATCCTTCGCATTCAGTGTTCCGTGGTCGGAGCCGATCCAAGGGAATTAAGGGGCCCGGCCGGCGAAGATTAAAGATTCGTCTGTGACCCTTTGACAGGCATAAATTGCGGAGCATAAACGACAGGAGCCTCGATCCGCGAGCCACAGACACGGCCGGGCACTCGAATGGGCCTAAATTTAGAGCCGTTTCAGTTTTCATCGAGTCAATCGACAGCTATTGACCTCTTCTATTTTTATCGGATTCATTGATTCAATGCTCTCGCTATATCGGAACAACGTTTTTGTCGTCTATCGAGCAGCGAAAAGGTTCGCGCGATAGGTGTAACTGGCTAACTTCGACGAAGACCCCTCCCTTTATTTATCCGCCCACGTAGCGCAATTGCCGCTCCCGGCGCTCTCATAAACGAAGACACCGACTTCCTGCAGCGTGTATTTACCATTGTGTCACGTTCGTATATGGAGAATTGCTGCGTTTCTCGCTTTACAGAAAGCTGCGTTGTGTCCTGTCGGTGACATCTCCAATTTTTGGCCATTAACACGATGAAGAAATTAGGGACAGAGGCTCGGACGCTGATTTTTCGAAAAAGTCTACGGGTCGTATATATTGTCTAATGAAAGTGAATTTATTTATTTGTGTCTGCGTCGCGATGAAAATTGTGTCAACTCTCAATGAATGCAGGCACCACCCGTAATTTCTATAAGGGATTAAACTGCTGTAAGTCAATTTAGGCGCATTATTATAGTGATTGCTGTCTCAATCTTCTCGCATCTCACGAATTCTAAAGAGATATTCAGTTCACTGAACCGTCGCGTCGGACGTTCAATTCAGTTGTTTTCACTTCGCGAAGATATCTGTTCGACAAGTTGCCTCGTTCCTCTTGATGTTGCGTATGCGGATGAATATTCTAAACGGATAATCTGAAATTAATCTGAAAAATAACATGTTCAGAATTGTGACGCGTGGTACCGACAGCGACAAGATCTCGCATTCGCGAAGTCACAGTACGCCAGGTCAGTTTCCGGATCAAAATGGCTGCGGAGAAGATTGCGGATAGAGGTTAGGCTAGGTGGGTAACGAGCTGCGAGGATCGGAGACAAAACGGCGCTTGGCCCGCCGTTTTTCGATTGCGGTATCGAGTGTCCATCGACGAGACGTCGACGGATCGTCGACGAGACTGCGAAACCGTCAGTGTCGGCAGAGTCGCGCGCCATTTGCGTGGGTGACCTCAGATTACGTCACATCCGTCCCTTGCCGCATTAGCAGACTGCCCACAGCCTTGTCACGCTGTTGAGATAATGGATCCATTCGCATGGATCACGATCCAGGATTGGACGTGCCCGGGACACTGGAAATAAATGCGTGCATAATGATACCGACCGTATTATTTCATCGACGAGCCATACAAGGGAACGAACGACTTGTTCCTGGTCCACCTGCCATGCGACCAATCGTCGCCGGACTCTATTGTCTTCCGCCAAACACTATAACCATGCGAAAAATCCCGCCGTGTCCGACAACCGTACGCAGAAGCTTCCGGCCAGGAAGCGAAGTTAACAGCGCGGAGGGCACGTGATCTTCACGAATTTATTGTTGGGGAAGTTAGCGGGTTTCTTTATTGATAATCGCCTTATGTAAAAGTACACATGTCGCAGTACTTGTAGAATTTTTTTTCTGGCAAAATGGCACAGAATGGCTGAGCGACAGTTCCTTTCCCAGATATCGATTTTCTAACTTTGCTATTCTGAAGAAAATGAGATCTTCGGCATTTATTTTGGGAAAATTAATAGGCTTATGTTTTAAACAATTACCTCATTAGAAAGAGCATATATTGTACTAGTTATGGTAATTTTTTTGTAGCAAAATATGACAAAATGGCTGAGCGACAGTCCCTTTCCCTGAAATCGATTTTTTTAACTTTGCTATTCTGAAGAAAATGTAATCTTCGGGATTCTTTTTTGGAAAAATTAATTGGCTTATGTTTTAAACGATTACCTCATTAGAAAGAGCATATATTGCACTATCTATAGTAATTTTTTGGCAGGAAAATTTTACAAAATGTCCGAGCGGCCATTTTCAATCAATTAAGTGACTCAGCAAAATTGGAAGAATTTTTGATAAGCGAGGATGAGAAGGGAGAATCGTAATTTTTTTATTTAGGAATAGCAAACTATAGTGATTGCGAGAGACCACCCCGCCAGTATGTTTCGGGGATTAGGCGTTGCTCGGGCGTTATCGCGAGGGGATCAGCAATTTCTCGCGATGACGCCTCGCATCGAGGGAAATCATGGAAATTGCGGTAATTCTCGGTAATCAGTGCCGTAGACGCGTTGCGCAAACGTCGTCCCTTCTTCGCGCGTTTAGCAGCCGACCCGCACGCAGCCTCCCGTTGAATTACGGTCAGACCGAGATTCCTTGTTTCTTGTCGGTGCCGATCAGAGACGCACGCTGTGCCAGCACACGCGCTACCAGGCAGAGACACTGGCCTCGTTACCACCAGCCGACATTGCTCGCTAATTGATCTTGCTGCCTTGCCCAGCAATTCTCTGCCGGATCTCTCGGAAATTCGCAGATTTCTGGATAAAGCTCGAACGCGGTCGACCAGCGTCTGATTGTGTCTTCTCTGGAAGTAGGAACGAGTTCATGGCTGTTTTAGTGTGACAGATGTCTCGAGCAGTGTGTCCGGGACCTGAGAACATTTTTGGGACCGTTGCGGGGGACGTCGTGGGCCATATGGAGAAATTGTGGTGGCTAGTGGAAAATCGCAGAGCTTACGCTGGCACTCTGAGGTGTATAGAAAATTTTTAGGGTTTATGAAAATATTCTGGGGCCTGTGGAAAATTTTTTGGGCCTTATTGGGACCAATTGAAAAATTTTAGACCTACGAAAATTATGCCAGATCTTGGGAAACATTGCAGAACTGGTGATAATACTTTGGGACCTGTAAGAAAATTGTTGGGGCTCTTGAAAAATATTGGGCCTGAACAAAACTCGTTGGGTCCGCGAAAATTGGGCGTAGGGAAATATCGCAAGACCTACGAGAACGTTTAGAGTTCTATTGGAAATTTATTGGCAGTTCTAAGAGTGATTGGGACCTACTTTTTTGGGCCGACGGGAATTTTTTCTCCTGAAAAATTGTCAAACTTTGGGACTAAGGAAAAATCGTGACCTGGTGAAGGGGGCCCACTGAAAAATTCTCGGAGCCTACTGAAAATCGTTGGGGGGGGGGGGCCTGTCGAAGAAGGGTTGAATCGAAAAGCAAGTCGCTGGACATATCACGGGAGACAGATGTTCTAAAATAACGTTTGTATTTATTAAATTTGAACGTTATAAACTATGGTATATGTATATATTATATATATATATATTTATATGTATACGGTACTAACGGTAATATATTATATTAATACACGGTAATATAATATATTATACAGTATAGTTATTATAATCATAGTTGTTCGTTTTTAAAAAGCCGGGCAAGGTGTGTGGCGACGGCTTTCCAAGCCTCGTTCTCAGTCCCTACGACCGTAAATCGAATTCCGCTCGATACCGGACAAGTGCGACGTGCATATACGTGTATATACATATACATATATACGTGTCTTATAATTTGTTCGTAACGTTTTACGTCTACCCTTATATACTCGTGCAATTCAATCGTTTGCAAATCGAATCGAGTCCGCGGATCGCACACGTTCCACTAAAATTAAAGAGGATCTGGAGTGAACGTAGATCGCGGCGTGAGCGAGGATTGCCCCGCAAGGGCAACTTGGCCCGTGCTCCGCCTGCGTCGGGAGCCGCGAAGCCACGCCTACTCGGGGCGTTCCCGCCAAGTCGACACGCGAGACAGAAAATCGTCTGATTTCCCGACGATTTCTCTCCAACGCCGTTTCGCCCCGAGACACGTTGTTGCTCCTGGGGGCAGAACGGGCGCTCTCAGGGCAAAGAGCGCCTCGTCGCCCACGCCACAAAATTTGAAACCCCCTGTACAACAGAGACAGACACTCTCCCCTTGTTTCCTTTCAAATGTCGCTTTATTTTTCCATTTTATTTGATAATAAATTGTCTACAATTTGTCCTAGGTTAGTACGTCTTGGAGTTGTTCTCGTGGGGGGAGGGGCAAGGGGGCGGGGCAAGAGGGGAGGAGGGGGGAGAGGTTTCGCGAGAGAAGCATAGGTCGATCAATAAAACGGTGAAAAATGGAGGGTGGATAAAAGCGAGCACTCGCGATCTACAAACGAAAAAAAACGCGCCTCTCACTCTATTATTCTTCTTCTCTTTTCCTCCCGTTCGCTCTCACTTTAACTTCGATTTCACTCTGGTATCCTTCCCATTCGTGTCGTGTTCGTGTCGCGCGTACTGGACGAAAAATGGGGGTGGGGGCGGAACGACAAGCGAGAAAATAGTGGGGTGGGGGGCGCATATAGAGACGGTACAGAAGAACGTTACTGTTGCGCGCGCGAATCTGTGTACGTGTGCGAATGCGACTCAGAATAGATTCTCGTCTCGAACCGTGTCAAACCGAAACCGACTGAAATCGCGACAGCAACCGGTAACCCTCGACTATACACACTCGGACGAAAACGAAAAAATCCTGACGTGTAAACGAAAAAAACGGCCAGATCGATCCGCTCTCGATCCCTGTCGATCGTCCCTTCGATTCGAAGCCGCGGCGCGAGTCCTGCTGCTGCTCGTTTAACCCGCTCTCTCTCTCTCTCTCTCCCGTGGTAAATTTTTCCACTCTTCTCGAAACGAGATACGCTACGCCTAGGATGGCTTTCAGGTACGTAAACAGCGAATACCTAAAAATTAATTTCATCCGTGTCCATCCGGCGCGGCGGTGTCTTGCGCTGTCCTCGCTCGAACTCGAAACAAAAATGTACAGGGTGTCGCGAAATTACATCCCCGATCTAGTCGAAAATGACACAAGGAATCTCCTGAAAAATTGAACGTGAAAAACAAGGTAAAAGAAAAACCAAAACAATTTTATTTTAATCGTTAAACGAGTGAAAAAATATATTTTGGTTTCTTTATACCTTCTTTTTCACGTTCAAGGTCAATTTTCCGGCGAGCTTGTTATTTTCGACTAAATCAGGGGTGTAATTTTGTGACACCCTGTACACGCTCGTGCACGTACCCGTGTGTGTATCGCGAACGCAGTAATAAACCGACGATCGAACCCCTTTTAATGAAAATACATAGAATTGTGGAGAAGTAAAAAAACAAGAAAACGGGGATTAAAAGGTTTGGAGTGGTTGGACGAAGGTTTCGAGATGCAGTTCGAAGTAGAAGAAGAAGAATATGACGAAGAAGAAAAAGGCCATTTGCGGAACGAAAGGAATAGACGACGTGAAACGAAGTTTTATCGGTAATGATTGTTGATGACGAACGTTACACGAACGAATTCACGATTCAACCATATTATTTGTAACACGCGCGGAACCAGCGCATCCATTTTCTCTCATTTACTCTCACTCTCTCTCTCTCGCTCCGGATCGAATCCTTCGCATCGATCTCTCTGTACACACATTGTATAATATAATGTTACTCTAATCGCTCGCACAGGCACACGGACACGTACACACCATTGACGTACAGATAGACACACACACAAGCACGCACGCTCTCGAATGAATAAAAAAAGAAAAGAAAAGAAAAACACTTTCGAATCACGCCCGATCCTCGAAGCGACAACCGATCCGAGCGATCGTGTTCCCAACACTCTCGTCGTCCTTTCTCCGCAGCGTTCTCTTGAGATCGTTGTATCTAACTATGATATATCTACACGTTACTTATATGCCTATGTCGATTGGTTGGTTTCTCCTCCCGAGGGGCCGAGATGAATCGGGGGAAAAAAATCGGTTCGATCTCGTCGATCCTCGAAACTCTGGCGGGGAACAGTGGTTCGTATAATAGTGTTACCGATCGTACAAAAATGTTCCTCGATCATCCGCTCCCCCCCCTCCCCCTCCCCGTGATATCGAACGATGAACAATGACGAGCTTCGATAACGATTTTCGAGAACGATTTGTTTTTTCTATGAGGAGCTTCGATGACGATCTTCGACGACGCTCGTCGACGTGATCGCGGAGATCGTGCACGCAATAGTATATATATATATATGTATATATATATATATATATATGTGTGTATATATATGAAGATCGGAGCGTCGTGTGAAACGCACTTTAACTATGATACAATCGGCGACGACCGATCGAAACGCGATTCTGCGTGGCACGATCGCGCGCCGGCCCCTCTCTCGATGCATCTCTCTCATACTCGCGCTATCTTTCTTTCTCATACTCTCTCTCTCTCTCTCTCTCTCTCTCTCTCGCTCGCTCTTGTTCCGTTCTCCACTCGAAATCCCGGGCAATACGTAATTAACGGTAATGGAGTGAATATCGTCGCCGCGTTCGTCGTTCTCGTTGATTAATACGCTACACGCTACGGTCGTTTACGATTTACAATATCAATTAATTATCAAATTATTAAGTCAACCATTAGAATTACTTTAGAATATTGGTACTCTTTCGCGTCACCTCCGTTTGCCATTTTTTTTTCTTTTTTTAGTTTCTCTGTTTATCTAGCATCCTCCTGGGACCTCTGTTCCGCGATTCATTCTCTGTTCACGCATACATACTCGCACGCTCTCTCTCTCTCTCTCTCGCTTTCAATCATTTTAGAACGACACAAACGATTTCCACACGTTGATACGCGCGCGCGCATTCTTGTTCGATCCATTTGTCTCGTTTACGTTTCTCTCTCTCCGTTATAGTTGAATCGTGAGTAGGGCCCTTGCTAATACTTTTTTTTTATATAATATAATGTATGTATAATTACGTACGTATATAAATAAGTGTTTGTACTATAAAAACAAAGTGAAACGACGCGGAGACACGTCGAGGGCGGGTGGCGATCCGCGAGCGTGGAGGAGGATCGGGTCCGAGAGCGTGCACGATCGTATCTTGTTGTCTGCGAACGCAAGGAATATCTGGATCCGATTTGCGTGGATTAATCGAAGGGGTATATGGGTCTCTCTCTCCCTCTCTCTCTCTCTCTCTCACTCCCGAGGGAACGTCGGGTTCTCACCTTTATTTTTACAAAGCGGGGACGCGGCCCCTTTGTCTCAGGATTAGGTCGCGTTCTCGTTCCCCGCGCGCGCGTATCGCGATTATTAGCCCGTGTTTCACCATCGCGCGACGCTCTCGGGCCCGGCCACGCGCTTCGACCTCGACTCGAGGTGAATCGATACGATACGATCCCCGGGGAGACCAAGTGCGACACCCCTACGACGAACGGGAACGCATTTCGATCGGATTCGCGAGAGGATTCACATCGACTTTACTGACAATAGTTTAACTTCGATAGTCGAGAATTTCACGGACAGATTGCTCGGAACAATTATTAAAATATTTTCATTGCGATTTCACAAGCGAGAGCAAGAAATTTTGCAAGTGGATCCCGCTGTTTGTAGCCAGACACGGGAAATCTCTTCGCACAAAGATCCCCGGACTAATTACAAACTGAACAGATTTGTCGCACGCTCGAACAAACAATAGAATTCTTCGATCACGATTTACCGTCGTATTAGTATTTTCGGTTTCCTTTTCAAGAATGAATCGTTAATTTTTTATGAAATAAAAATTGTAATCCTTCCGCGTTTATCGTAAAATTTATAACAGGACCGTTTGTCCTGCGTTCGACGCGCACGCTCGTCATAAATTCCGCGGTTTAGAGATTAACAACCAACACGAGACTATAAAATCCACATCTCGATCAAACAACCCCTAATTCCCCTTAAATCAGAACCCTGTTCGTCGCATCACTAATCCGGGGTGGTGCACCTGTCCCCGGAAGCTTGTTGTATGCGCGTGTATCGCGTGCTTCAACAATCTTCTACACATCGCTTTCTCTCTCTCTCTCTCACACACATACGCACACACACACAAAATTTACTGTCCCTCTGTTGTATGTTGTCTTCGAACCTACGGCTACATCGTCAAACTCGATAATCAAAGTGATCGCCGAAACGCAGCCTTCGCGTGTCTCTCGAAGAATTAGGGCCTCTTCAGCTCCCCGCGAGTTCGATCTACGACGATCTACGACGATCGACGACGACGACGACGATGGATCGACGTTGTATCCTCTCTCTCTCTCTTTTTTTCTCTCCATTTCGTCGATCATTGTTGGCAGTTCTTCTCGAGGATTCGTGTGTTTGCTTTGTCTGTGTACGTTTTCTCGTGTGATGATTGTGTAAGTGTAGGTCGGGGTGTGTTCGCGATCCCGAATTGCGTTCGTTCCGAGCGAAAGAGGCCCGACGTTTTATATATTAAATGTCACGCGATCCACGCGCAGAAAACAGACGCGGCGAGCGGTTTCCTTTCGAGATAATCGCGAGCGCGCGCGCCTACTATTTCAATTATTTGCTCTCTGTGTGTGTGTGTGTATATGTGTGAGCGCGGGTGTGTTTCTGTGTATGCACGTGTGTGTGTGATGCTGTGTTTTGGATTTCCTCCTCTCTTATTTTTTTTTTTATTCGTTCGTTACCTTATCTTTTTTTATTTTCTCGTTTTTACGTTGCTTAAGAAAAATTATTGTGCCGATAATATGTTGGGTCGCTAGCGAAACCCTAAACAGGCAGTGCAGTACGAGTGAGTCCTTAAGCAATCTCGAGGCAAGCTTCGGCCTAATATCACGTTTCACGAGTCCATTAATCGCTCATTCGATATAATTACTTAATTCTTACTTCTGGTTTATTCTTGTTTTATTTATTTATTTAGTTATTTATTTATTAATTTTTTTTCGAGTATCCTTAGCTCTCTGTCTCGTGTCTATCGAACGTGTGTATAACGTGTGTTTAGTATTTTGTAACGTGTTCTCCTTGTATATTTCGATCCCATTCATTTCGTAATCGTGTGAAGGTGTCGGCTGTACGTTGCTCTCGGCCAGCAACGCGTTTCTGTTCCTTCTGCATCTGTTTCTCGTGTTTCCTCTCGTTAATTATCACTTAATGCGTACGTTAATTGCGTTAGGTTAATCTTAACTGTCGATCGCCCGCTTCGAAAGTGTCACGGAGCACACGGTACAGTTTCTTTGGGAGTGGCTTGCACGCGGTTCCCTGCGAACGGTGCTCGATCCTCTTCCATCCTTGAACCTCTAGCTTCCTTCATAGTATCCTCGAAACTAGTCCTAACCGGACTTAGGCGTGGTCGGTGCTCGATGGAACCAGCGACGATCACGGAACAAACCGTTCCACGTTCATTGCTGGATCCTCGACGAAATCTCCATCGATCCTCTAATTCTACCTCCCCGGTTCTGTGTCCTCGACTCTCTGTGTCTCGATCTAATTCTATCTTCAACTCTGAATCTCGTCTCGATCATCTCCGTCTTCTTCTTCGTCTGCAACGTCCACTTTCTGCTACATCGTTCGTCCCAAGGACGAGCGAAGACTGCCGTATCCTGCGGTCGCAACAGTTGCCTCGGGCAGATGAATTGACTTGAAGTTGAGGATCCTCGTTGTGCTCGAACGGTCGGTCTCCGTCGGATCCCCGTAACTCTGCTGCTCTACTACGTGGTGCTGCCTCTGCTCCGTTCGTTGAGCCACGTTCTCGACTAATCTCCCCAGGTGTCGACCGTTCTGTCCTCTGATCGGGAACCTGGCGTGGGGTCTGATCGGACCCCGGTGGCCTCTCGAGAAGGACACTCTGCCTCCACCATCCTGGGACCACTGGCGTCAGCAGGCGCTCTCCAAATGAGCGCTCTGCCTGCGCCTTGCCTGGCGTTGCCTGAACTGATGGAACTCGGCCTTCATCGCCTGCACCCTGGCCTCGATGTTGTCGCGGGTGTACCTGGCCGGTTGATGATGATGCACCGTGTGAACCTGATGGATGTGCGGCACGTGCATCGTGTGGATCTGGTGAACGGGCGGTCGTTCCTCCCTGGTGGGCGTGGACGCCGAGGTGGGCGTGGGCGTGCACGAGACCGGATCGAACTCGTAGTGGCCGTCGACGCTACCGGCGTCCACCGCGTTCTGGATGTGGGTGTGGCCTACGTGGCCCGTGAGCTTCGCCTGGTCCTGCAGCTCGAGCCAGCGGCCAACCAGCGGCGGTGGGGGTGGCCTGTAAGGGGGCGGTCTCCATTCAGCAACGGTACTCCCGCTCCTGGAGCTCTGGTTCTGCTGGGAGGTGTTCTTCGAGCCGAAACCAGAGCTACTCGACCTGCTCTCCGGCGATGTCTCGAGGTCTGGTGAAGCGGCCAGCTCGGGGGCGGACCTCGCGTGCCTCGCGTGTCTAGGGGGCAGCCTCGCCCTCGGCCTACCCGCAGGCTGCGGGGGCGAGGAGGTTGCCAAGGGCTGGACCGGGACAAACCTCCTGGACTCCGCGTGGATGGCCTTCAGCGAGGGCAGCTCCTGGCTGTACCTTTGATGCATCGACCTCAGTTGTAGATAATCGGGCGGCGTCGGGAACGACCGCTCCCCCGACGACGGTTGACGAACCGAGCTCAGATCGCTGAAGTACAATGGCGTCCAGGGCACTTGGGGACCGCTCGGCGAACTCGCCAGGAACCTGGGCGACGAGATCGTGCAGATAGCCGGCGCGATCCTCGCCAGCGAGTTCACGGTACCGTGATGATGATGATGATTGTGCAGCATCGATGGCAGCCCTCCGTTGATCGACACACCGCTTCCGTCGGAACGGAGGCTCAGCTGACTGGTGCCGACCAATGGCCGACGCCACGACGACTTCAACCGCTGTTTCGGCAGGAAACCACCGTCGTCGCTGCTCGACGCGTCCAGGATGCTGTTGTTCGCCGAGCTCAGCACAGAATCCGCCACGACGAACCGGCCGTCAGCCGCGCGAGAGATCTTACCCAGCGGACGACCCCGGCACGAGTCCGGTGTGTCCGGGGTCAGGATCTCACGCAGCAGGTTTAGACCTGGTACTCGGCTTTTTCTAGGTCTATGGGTAGGACAGAGAGAGCGTTAGAGTGGTCGTTGCGGTGGCGGGTCGCGGGTCGGCCAGTCGTCAACTCGGTCGGACGAGGTCGGCTTGGGGAGCCTCGAACGGGGTCGAACTCAAATTGCTTTTAAATTCTGTTCCGGGACTTTGATCGTTCTATCTGGATTTATTCGATTTCGAGTAGGACTGGTAGAATTTGATAGTTTGGAAGTATTCTCTTTTGCAGAAGCATGTAAAAGGACGTGAATCAGAATTGGAAATTGAGCGACGCTCGACGAAATTTTGGATTCTTCAGACTTGTTCTAACGTCAAAATCCTGACAGAATATGTGGCTGTTGATCGCAGCAATGAGCGCTATAGTGAACATAAAGTGACGGTTGGAGCTCATTGCTATTTCGATTCTTGGGAAGGTACTTTACTAAAATTTGCTGTTTCATTTTTTTTCGATGTATAATTTTGTCCAGCACTATTCTGTGTCCAAAAAAAGAGAGTACAGCTGGCATTTTTACGATCACGAAGCAATTTCCTTCGACCCCATTAGCGAGACCACGATGCGCCAAGCCGGAAAGGTTTTTCTTTCACGATAATTTTTAATTGTCTATTCGGAGCTCTCTTCCGACGATGTTGACTGACCGCCGTACAGCAAGAACGTGCAACAACGACGTAAAAAATACACGCAACGTTAACCACGAACAAAATTAAAGGAAACACAAGGTGGCTAGTTAAAACAATTGGAACGTAAGGCAGAAGACGTACAAATTGAACGTACAAGATATAAAAATATCTCCTCAGATTCAATATATGTGTACGTTTATATATATATCATATCATAAATGATATATATATTTTTTTTAACGAATAAACGGATGCAGGCAGGGGGAAATGCATGCGCATGCACATTCCGGTGCACGAGTGGTCGGGCGTGACGTGGGTTGTGGGTGGGTGGGCGTTGCCAGTGACTGGATCTTTCTCATATATTTTTTTTGCTTTTTCTTTTTTTTTCTTGCAATTATTTTTTCTTTTTTTTTGTGGTGTCTGTAAAGATCTTTTCTGCCCAATATTTTGTATATATATATTTTTTCTGGTTCATTTGATTATTATTTAGTGATAGCAATCGTGGATTTAGGTGCTCCGAAACTCGTCACCTTTTCTCCTCCTTCGGGTCCGGCAGCAAGGAAAGATGGGGGAGAGAGAATGTTGTAACACAACGATTACATTCACAAAAAACAATATCGTGGCGATAATAATGATAAGAAATATAACGCTAAATAACCGAACGTTACTTCTAGGCGGTGGTGTTTAGGGAGCAAATAGATATGTCGAACGTTTCTTTTTTTTTTCATTTTTTTTTTTTCAGTTCACCAGTCTCGTGGTCCATTCTCTCGTTCGGACACGAACGCGCGAACGTCGTTCCCCAAAATGGAAGACATAAACGATCGAACAGAAACGCGGAGAAAATAGAAAGCAAGATAAGAATGCCGGGTACTCGAACGGCTAAACAATACGAAGATCACAAAAACGAGCGTATCGTGTCACTAGCGGGACAATCAGTGGGACTGAAAAATTCTGCGTGAAAAACTGCGTCGAAAATGTAGAATAACAGTTTTTCATACGACGCTTCGTTAGCGAGATAATTAGCTACGAATGCGCACCTTACGCGCGACGAGAGCTGCAGTAGAATCGGCCAGCCATGACCAGACGCAGAGTCGCCGAGACTTGTTCCTCCCCCTTCTACGAAGCTATTCCCCACGCGGCCTGGTCACGTGACGCGGCAGAGAGGGGGTAATTATTCCCCTCGGTCCGCGGTCCCTTCGCCTCATCCGGCGACTCTGATCAGACTGGGCCTTTGAAGTTAATTATCTCGGTAATGAGGACTCGTATGAAAAAACTTCTCAGACATTAGTTATTCAGTTTTTTCACGTAGAATTTCATGCGTTCATTGCAATCACAATAATACGACCTTGAGTGCTGTAAAACATCGAAAACGTTGAATATTCACTTTTTTTTTTAACCAGAAGAAAATTATTAATTTTTTTCAGTGAAATCTTTGCTGCACTTGTCGGTATATTCATTATTTGTACAATGTAAGTAATAGTGGAACTTGATTATCTTGAATATCTCGCTTGTGTTTGTGATGATAGGAAACATGTTATGGAAAAGCATTTATTTAATCGATTGGTTTAAAAATATTTAGCTGTTGAAAAATTTCTTTGAAGTCATGGTTCAGCAGATTTCAAGGTCATCAATGTTTCCTGAACTGGGTACATAAATTTTCAGTCTTACGAATAATATTTTGACTACTGATATTCTTCACTCGACCTTGAAATCTCGAACCGCATGACCTTTCTTAAGAACCTTTTCGAATGTTTTTATTTAATCATTTGTCATCCGAATATTTTTGTTCCTATCATTTGCGTATTCAAGTTGATCGAGTTGCATCTCTCGAACTGTACAAGGGTGTATGAGGGTGAGGGAAAAATGTTCGAAGGGGAAGATCGTCCCGCCAGTTGCACGACACCGTTAATGGAATGTACAAAAATTGTCATAGGGGTGTTTTAGGGGGTGGGGCGGGTCAGGGTGGAGAGATAGAGGAGAGTCGAAGCACATCGAAGTAAGAAATAACGCTCGCCGGTCGTGGGGGATCGCAGGGATCGAGCAACTCGTACAGCGACGACCGTCGTTTGGTAAAAAAAAACAAACGTTCAAAAAACATGAATAAATAGAACAAATGACAGTCGTGTGTGTTCTCTGGATGCAGTATAGATTGTCAGGGGGGAGGGTAGAGCCGCAGTGAGAGCGGCTTACCTATTGCTTTTTCGTTTGCTTATGTCCGAGTGTTCGAATGCGATCGCGTCTTTTTACGGCTCGTCTAAAATCGATAGACTGGAAAAGAGGAAAAGAATACAGTTTTTTCGGTTAAATTTGTCGATTCTCTTTCATTCTTAATTTGTTCTTTCATTTCTTTTGTCTTTTCTCATTATTTTTTTTTATTTATTTTTTCTCGATTGTTTGTTTGTCGGTGAATCATCTGTTAGGATTATATAGTTCGATTGCTGGTTTCTCTTTGGGCATGCTCGGTCAAGTGTGACATGCTACGTGATAGATAGATAGAGATAGAAAGAGAGAAAGATTGAAAAACGAACTCGCGTCTCGTTCGCACTTTTATCGTGTGATGTCGAGATTCGTAACGAGAGAGAGAGAGAGAGAGAGAAGGAGAGAGATAGAGAGAGAGAGAAAGGGTTAAATGTGAGAATAAACAGCTGGGCCGATTCCAGCGAAACTTAATGGGCGAGAAAAAATTTCGAGAAAATACGAATTTTTCATAAAATTTCTGTATTTAATGATCGGCGGCGGTTCTTTGTTCGCCAGGATCGGCCCGAAGTATATAATCTTTAAAGAAACGAAGCAAACTACCGGATGAGTTCTCGATAACAAGTGGTATAATTCGATTACGGTGCATCTACTGGTAGAGAAATTTTGCGCGAAACTCATAGAGAAACTTGAATATAAACGAGCAAAATTGACTTGAGAGAGCAGGTCGACGGCTCGTCACGATTCGATCAATCGATCAATCAATCGATTAATTAATTAACTCGTGTTTGTTCGCTGCACTGTGGATTTTTACGAGATGACAGTGATCTAACGGTATTTCGATTTTCCTCGAACTGCGTGGATGAAACGTAATTTTCACCGTGAAACGGTTGCTAATGAAAAATCGTGTTCAGGATGGATTGAACGAAGTCGTCGAGCCGCTGCTAGATTTACGGTATCGTCTATCGATTGAGCGAGTGGCATCAACGAGAGACGACCAACAAAATTATTTTTCGTCTTTGCTATGGTGATCGGTGAGAGCGATAGTGATTTCGGTGAGGCGAGGTGGATTCGACAAGAAACGAGCGAGCGTGGGTGAAGACGAGAATATGACAGAACTGGGAATGTATGAGAGAAAGTAGGCTGATTCGGTAACAGTGTGATATGCGCAGAATATGTATAATATATATGCGACTGGCAGATTGAAAATATATTAAAGTAAAAACGATAACGAACACATAATCGTTAAAATGAGGTGAACGAATAAAAGAGGTGAACTATGATATACGATTATATAATATATATATATAGAGAGAGAGATATGAATGCTGCATGGTCGAGGCGAGATCGAGAATGAACACGTCGATCATGAGAAATGATATATCGGATGCCCGGTGATAGGATTCATTATTTCTCGTTTTTTTCATTTTTTACTTTTGGTTTATTAACGACGCCGTGTAGCCTCGTTCGCCAAACCCCGAGCAATTATGCGCAGAAGAAGCAGAACGTGTTTTTCTCTCGGGAGCGACGCGTCTGCATGGACACAGGGCTGGATAATCAATCGGATTATTTATATTAAACGTATTATTCAAGTTGCAGAAGAAATCGATTTCATTTTTCGTTCGGAAAAGTCGAAAATCGGACAAAATCGAACGATACGAGCGTATCGTGTCGCTAGCGAGACGATTAACGAGACTGAAAAATTCTGCGTGAAAAACTGCGTTGAAAATGTAGAATAACATTTTTTCATACGACGCTTCGTTAGCGAGATAATTAGCTGCGAACGTGCATCTTACACGTCGCAGTAGAAACGGCCAGCCATGACCAGACACAGAGTCGCCGAGGCTTGTCCCCCCTCCCTCTCTACGACGCTATACGCCGCGCAGCGGCCCGGTCACGTGACGCGGCGGAGAGAGGGTAACCCCTCGATTCGCGCTGCCCTCCCCTCATCTGGCGACTCTGATCAGACTTTAGAGTCAATTATCTCGGTAACGAGGCCTCGTATAGGAAAACTTCTTGGACACTAATTAATCAGTTTTTCGCGTAGAATCTCGTGCGTTCATTGTAATCACAGTAACATGACTCCGATTGGAGTACCGAGTCTTCTTCAGCGAAATCACAAGCCTCTTACCAACACAAAACGATTTCCACAATTCCAGACAAAAAATCCAGCAATCTCTGCAACATCCTGACAGAACTGATAGGATTTCCCAAAGAAATAATGTCCCGCTGACAAAAATCGCATCCAGCCCCGATGAATCGTTCCGGGCAGCCGCGTCGTTCAAAAGCGTATAAACAGTCTGGACACGAAACGATCGTTGGATCAACTACGGGAACACATCTACCGTCTTGCCTCGATTACACTCTTATCTATGTACTCCCTAAGTCCGCCGAACGAAGGTATATAGGGTACTGACTGGATGTTACTAGTGTGACTCCTAGCTGTATTGCCTGTACTGCTGATCTCATCTACAGTCATGACAATCATCCTAAGTAGATAGTAGTAGTAGTAGATGGTAGTGGTAGATTAGTAGGTCCTAGCAGGTACACATTGCAGAGCTGTAGTCTCGCACAGTAGGTAGGTAGGTAGGTAGTAAAACAGTAGACTGTTGACTGACAGTACTTGGTAGCAGTAGCAGTAGTAGTAGTAGTAGTAGTAGTAGTAGTTGTTGTTGTACTAGTAGCGGTTGTTCTTGTGGTAGTACCCGTACAGTAAGTATGTTAAGTAAGTAGTTAAGGTAGGTAAGTAAAGGTAGCAGTGGTAGCAGTTAGCAGTAACACTGGCAACTTCGATAGAATCGTCCCAGTAGTATTGGCAGGTGTCGGATAGCTCGATCGATCAACGACATCGCTAAACAGAGATCCTCGGATCGTTGATCGACTGAATCATGGTGTTCTCGTATACACACACACTTAATAAAACACATACATGTAATCGACGAGAGATCTCATTCTTTTCGTGGTCTCGGGAGCAACCGTTGTCTTGGGTACGTAGTAGTGATGGTAGTAGCAGTAAAGTAGTAGCAGTAGTAGTAGTAGTAGTAGTAGCAGTAGTAGTAGTAGTAGTAATAGTAGTAGTAGTATTGGTAGTAGTACTTGGTAGTTTCTTTTTTCAATGTGGCTAGCGGAGGTTAGGCTTACTGTTCCGCCTCTCTATGATAAACACGCTCTCGTAATCTCGATTATCGAGGTGGAGCGCGTGATGATCACGATCACGGTTCGGGGGGGGCCAGCTCGTGGACCGGCTCCGAGGTGGCAGTGGCGGGGGTGGTAACTTGCGTAGGAAGTGGTGGTTGATGAAGAGGTTGTGGTGGTGGTGGTGGTAGTTGCGGATTCAACGGGCTGCAACGGGTCAGCGTCGAGACTGACTCGCCGCACGCGTTTAGATTTGTCGACCTACAGAAAACACAGAGAGAGAGGAGGACAAGAGACGCCCACGTGGTTCTTCTTTTCTAGTTTTTTTTTTCGGTTTCGCTTTTTGCGGCTCTCCGTTCGTCTCTAGAAAAGCTCCTTTCCGTTCTTCCCGTTAAAATTCTTTTGCTCCGGTTTCTCTCTTCTATCACACGGACGTGTTATATACTTCGTCTCTTTAAGAGTTTCCGTTTTCTAGCCGGTCTCGGTTTCTCTAGTGCCGTTTCCACTTTTAAGGCTCGTTTGCTTTCTCGTCAACGGCCCTCGCACGAATCTCGAGACTGGGGAGGGAGAGGCGTCTGGAGAGAAAGAAGAATCGTTACTCGGTTTTTTGTTTCATCTATCTCTGTTTTTTTTTTATTAATGTCATTATTAATGTTTTACATATTAATTTTATTAATAATGTTTTACTCGTGCTTCGACCGGGAGAAGTATCCTTTCTCCCCTGGCCTCTCGGTCCCCGATTCCTCTGGCTCTCGCGTTGGCTCTCTTCTGATCCTTGCTCTGACCGCGATCCTCGATCTATATTGTTCGTAGATCGTCGAGGCTCGATCGGGATCGTGTTCGCGCCCCGAATTCAAGCTCGACTCTTCGTTGCTCAGATCGGCTACGGTAAACTACGTTCCAAGGAAATGCGTTATTAAAAATCGATAGTTTCAACGCTGACAATTTTAATATCGTTCCGTGTAATAACAGCGGAACCTCCATTATCCGAATTGAACAGGAACACGTGACTGCTCGAATAATAAAACGGTTGTTTGATCGGAGTGATTCGAATAATCGAGGTTCGAATAGTTTTTACTGTATTTTTATTCCGACGATTGAAAACGTTAACGATTTTAGTTTCGTTAATTGCACATGTCTCTCGCCCGAGTAACAAAGAGTCGATTCGGTTGAACAATTAAATTTCTCGAAGTTCGATATTGGTTCGAGATTCTTCGATTTTCGAGGCACGAACCCGATCCTTCAGTGAAAATTATGGCAGTGGCTGAACCGTCCAGCCCGTTCTGGATATACGTGTAGGTACAAACGTGCATAATCGATTAATCCCGTGGACATCACGGAGAAAACCGCGGCGAATACCGTGTGTTCTGTTGCGATCGCGATCGCGGTTGGGTTGGAAACCAAAAATTTATCACGGGGCTTATCACGTCGGGGTGTGGTTTTTTTGGGGTGGGGAGTAGTTTGGATAGATCTGGGAGAAGTCGCGTTTTTATCCAGCGGCGGATCGCGAATCGAATTTGCGTCGATCGGGAACACCGCGCTCTGGTCGAGCAATAATCGGATAACGAGTTCTCGCTTCGCTTTGTGCTACAACGCGCGATTAAAATTCGGTTCGAGCGACCCTTTCGCTTGCTGCGGAATGTGGTGTTCTGATGGTGCTTGTCACGGGAGCATTCGACGTTTCGCGTGCTTAATTGTCGCTATCGGAAGTTTAATCGCGTAACGATTTAATTAGCGAAGGCTAGAATGTTGAATATTGTCGAAGCTGTGCTCTGTTCAACACTTTGAGCGCCGCGTCTATCAGAAATGTAACCAGTGTAGCAAATTTGGGTGGAATTCGAAAAATGCTTCTGATTTTGATTTCATTCGATAAATTATTTCGATTTTTTTTAACAATGGCACTTGTACCTTTATACTTGAATGTTCCGAGTAAAAAATTTTTTTTCTTGTCAAATCATGAGATTTTTAAAGGCTAAATATGTGCACTCTACGAAATGTATATAAATTTGTAGAACACCTGCTGCAGCAAAAGGGAAACAGATCAAATTGCGCGCGATTCGAACCTCCCGAGCGCAAGCCCCTCCCACTTAATTGCTTTAACACAAAGGGAGCGTGTGGGCGGGGCCTGTGGAACGTGTGGGAGGTGGGTGTGGAGCAAGAGGGAGGAGCCAATGGACCCACCCCTGTGATAAGCCCGGCAGAGGGATGTTTCATTCTGAGTGTTCCGAATAAATGTTCGAATAGCAAAATAACATCGAAACCAGTGGATCCAGGATGAATGAGGATGAGGGGACGGCGAAACAGTGGAATGAACTGCGTCAATGAAAATGAAATATACGGCGGAATGGTACGCACGCGGAACACAAAAATCGTTTGTGTGTGGATGGGAGAGAGCGGGTGGAAAAACGAAAAAAAATATGAAAGCAAAAAGAGAATGATAAAATGAGACCGACAGATAGATAGATATATATAGAGAGAGAGAAAGAGAGAAAGTGGGAGGTGGAGGGGGCGGGGAAAGAAAACGGGCGTCGAAACGAAATGGCTCGTCGCGGGAAACAAAGGCGACATACGATCCAGAATAGGCATCACTGCAGTCGTATTGTGGACTTTTGGATGCCACGATGGAAATCATAATAGTCGGCTGAGTACCCGCTACTACACGTGCAGTCCGCTTGGCGTGATTTCAAAGCTGAACACCTCGGTGTTATCGAGGCCGATTTTCTCGTTTTCATATATACGTACGTTTCGTCGGGGAGAAATGCGATGACGTCGGTGAGCGTGCTCTCTCTCACGACCGTTCGTGTTTTTTTTTTAAATTATTATTATTGTTATTATTATTTTATTCTCTTTTAGTACTTATATATTTTTTAGTCCCTTTCGATTTTTTTTTCGTCTTTTCTGTTTAGCCGTTTCGGTCGGTTGACTCTGTTCTCTCTGTTTTTTCTCGCCTGGCTTTGCACGCTAACGCGACGGTAGAGAGGTGGGAGTCGACTTGGCGTGGTCCGAGAATCGATTGCGTCGCGACTCGATCACGCCTTTCGTTCGCGAAATTAGCTCAATTTGTCCGGCATCCGAAAATATTCCATTCCCCCCGTAACGTCGCGCGCCACTCGGGAGACGCGACGAGACAGTCGGGAGAGGAAAGCTGTTTCGAGTTTCATTTCGAGGTGGCGGGGGTCGAGGCGATATGTCAGGACTGAGCGAGAGACGCTACGGGGGGAATGTGTGCGAACGCATCGGACCAGGCCAAGCGATCGCTCCTTTAAGGGAACTCGCGACCGTGCACGCGCAGAAACGAACAAGTTTCTCCATTGGGGATCGTGCGACGATCATCGATACGGATCGGTCTCCAACCTCGTCCAAAATACCTCTGCTGCTGCGGTTTAGTCTGCCGTTATTTTTTTTTCTATTTTCTTTTGTTTCATTTGAAAATGTGATCGTTACTGGTTGCTCGCGTTGTGTCATGTATGGCGCAAGATCAAAAGAGATCTTTGTTTATTTATTTCTTTTTTTTCGTTTCTATCAGACGTTTTGTTTGCTTCTCTTACGCGTCCCCTCGCTTCGTCCGCAATTGCACCGAGTTCAAAGGGATATGTGACCGAACCCCGTGGACAAATGCGAATTCTAGCGATGGCAGTGGATAGCTCGGAGTTCTTCTGATAGTACGGTGCACTAAGCGACAAGTGATTCAGAGCGCGGCCCTGATTGGCGGACGGCGGCCCCCTCCACTTCGAAACGCTCCGCCTCTTGCACGCCCCTTACAGTGAATCACATTAGTTAACCTAGATTTAATTAGTGCCTGCGAGGGTAAGATATTGAATTTCTCGGGGACATTATTATATACTGAGAATATTTATGCATTTGCTGTTTCATCAATGTTTAAACGAATGCGAATGGCCCTAAGTATCGTTAATTGTATAATATTGAAGAGAGGCCCCTTGTCTGAGGGTTAACTTTAATAACTTTTGTACGATATAAATAAATATGTATCTTAACAATATTGCTACTTTGCAGGACTACAACTACCTCTCTAGATACTGTCTAAACAATTTGACACACTGGATTAATATACGCTTCTAAGCTATATCTTACTAATTGAGTACACATGGTTATTTTGCAATTCACTGCATCTTTGGCCCAGGTGTAGGCCAGGAGGGGAAGTCCGGAGCTCGCTAGTCCCGCCCCTAGCTCCGCCCTCGGCCACGCCCTATACCGTTCAGAGCCCCAATAGCTGCCTTCACATCAGAACACTCGTCGCTTGCGAACTATCCACTGCGATCCTCGAATTTTCGCATTCCTCCACGTGATCCTCGAAAATGGATCGAGCCAACGGGGGGAAGAGAATCCGAAAGGCTCCCCTCCTCCCGTGTTGCTCGTAGTAACTTACAATTAAAACCAACGCGCAGATCCTCGTTCGTCCAATAACGCATACTCGCACAAGGTGTTTCAATGAATCAGAAGATCGCGCGATCGATCGATCGATCGTGGCGTTATCGAACGAACGATCTACGGTTTTCGTCGTGTCGATACATAACCTCGATAGACTTCGTGACAAATAGAAATGTATATATGCATAATCAGGCGTGCACAGGGTGGGCCGAATAAACCGACTAAACAAGTCGTCCCCCGCAACAAAGTCAGACCTCATTCTTTAAATAATTAGAATAATAATTCTTAAACACGATTCCGGTTGGATCAAAATAAAACCGAGGTACTCCCGCAGAAATATTTTGAAACTGATTGCAGGCTTCATAAAAGCAAAATAAACGAGGTCTATGTTCGGTGCAGCGTCGAACAGCGTTGCAGTGTATTCGGCTCGCCCCTTGCACACGTATTATATATATAATTATCTCGAACGTTTTGTCAGCTATAGATTACTCGTGAGAGGTTTCTTAAATGCTTGCGGTGCTTCGGTCGCCTAATGCTCGTAAGAGGGGGGTGGAGTGGACTTAATTGCTAGCTCTGGCTAAACCTAAGTGATGTATTATATCTCTTCCGAGGTCCCATCTGCCCTGTCCCTTCTTTTCCTCCAGACCAATAATCTCGAACCGTTCGTCTAAAGACGAGAACGAGAACACGTCGGTGACAAATCGCCGGTTGTTTCGTTTGCGCGTCGCGCGACCTTAAGGGATGCTGGTAGATATTCTCGCGTGATCCACGACGGGCATGAAGGCAGATGGGACCTCCTCGGTCTACGTCCTCGATTCTGGCATTAATCCTCGAACGATCCCCAGCCTCGTCTTCGGAGGGCCGGGGATCAAGACGATTAGGCGAGTTGGAAAACCTGTATGAGCGAATGGTAAACCGGCCGGTGAATTGACACTCACCTGTTCAAAGGCACTGTTCCCTGGGGCCCCTGCCCTGCGCCGTTCCTGGAGTCGGCGACCCGGTTAGACACCATAGTATACGCTGAAAGCAGTTCTACAATGTTACAAAATTATGTTAACTGGATTAATGGTGTCCAGGTGCGCAGGCGCTCGCCCGGCTCCTGCGTTACTTGGCCGTCGCTGCTTCCTTCCCAAAAACACCCCCATAAAATGTTCAACGGCGACTACACCCTTCGTAGACCCCATGGAAAATGGCACAGAATTTATAATTTTAACAAACGAAAATAGGGGTTGAAACGTCCCTTGCAACAGTAACCTCAATATCTCGCTGTTGGACAAATTTCGAAGTGCGTCACACGAGTGACGAATTTTTTCCAGCAATTAGATTTTCGAAAAATTCGTTTGTACAGTAAAATTTCTGTGATTTTTAAATTTCGATATCAGGGGGTGTTCGTGGAAGGACGCGTCAGGCGACCATGATCCCAGGTGCGGGCCAGACTCGACGAAATATCACGACGACGAACACGGGACAACGATCTGTCCCCGTGTCCCACGGCGTCCCTACCTCTCTCCTGTTTTCGTCTCTTCCGCTTATTGCATATCTTCACCGCGCATATACTGAGGATGATCGCGACGATGAAGAATAGTATACCACCGACCACACCTGCGGTGATCGCCTTGTGTTTGACACGGGCCGGCACAGGAAATTTCACCTGCTCGCTGGCGCCGTAGTTGGTCGCTGAGTGCGCGAACACTTGGAAATAGTAGGTCCTACCGCCGACCAGATTCTTCACTGTAATCAGCCAGCATGAAACAGAAAAAATCGTCGAATCCACAGTTTAGTGCTGTCCAATATTTTTCCGAGCTGCGTAACGAACAATTATTTCCTCAGAAAATTAACTAGAGGCACGAAAATTATACAAGTTCACACGGTGAGCCAGAATACATTTAACACGAGCACCTTAAATTACTATTCGTTACATTAGATTTAAAGGGGGAATTATCGTGGTGGGCTGGACTGATTTGTCAAGATCCTATTTTTCAAAATTTTCAGATCACTTTAAAACGGGGCTGCGTATTTTTTGTTGTTAAGATCGAGACGAGTCTAACGGCCTGGAGGTAATATTTTTAGCTTTGTGTACCTTGTGCTAGCCTTGGATACTAAAAATAAATGGAAATAGGAAAGGTATAATTAAGAGACAACTGTGACAGTAAGATCAGCGAGGAAAATTGCCTTTAGCAAATGCTCAAAATAATACCCATTAATTTTGAACGTTGTTAAAAGAAATTTTTTACAAACACACAACATTCTCCTGTCTATTGACTCGAATGATATTCTCGATTCTAAAAAATTCGGAGTGTATGGTTTTCGATGGATTCTGTGCCTCTGTCATATGGATAGAAACCATTAGAAAAATAACAATAATGAGATCTCGTGCAAGGGTTAATCATCCCCTGTAAGAAAAGCGAAATTGAATTCTTAGTCAAGGAGGAATTATTAAATCAGGATAAACGAATCCTTTTCAACACACTGTTGTAGAACAGCATCAGAAATAAATTAGGGGTGGTCTAAATCATGGTTGTGTACATATATATTTGGTTAAAAACAAGTGAAAAATCTACTAATTAATATCCCCATATCTAATGGTGACAAAATTGGTTTACCGACAATGTACATTGCGAATTCCAAAGATAGATGTGATTAAAACTACGATGCGAATAAAATCGTAGGAAGATGCTCACCCAAATAGCTGGTTTCCTCGGGTCGGATTGATCCCTTGTTGAGCGTTTTCCATGGGCCGTCCGTCTTGTACTTAATGGTATAGGACTGAATTAGATGATTCCGTTCCACGGGTGCTTGCCAGGTTATCAGGAAACCATTACTGATCTCTGTCACCGTGAGATTCTTCGGAGGACCTGGCTTTGGTCCTGACGATGTAAAATCGAATTAGCTTCGTCGACGCGGAACGTTACAGAAAAAAGAGAGACAGTTATAGAAAAGAGCCACTCGAGAGAGCGAGAGGGAGAGAGAGAGAGAGGGAGAGGGACGAAGAAAATTCTTTCGCTTCTTACCCTATCTAGCAACAGTCTTGTCCACCGAGCGAAAAGAAACTTTTACCCGAACGAACGTCGATCAAAAGGCGAGCCAATCGGAAACCGATAACGAAATAAATTGCAACGCCGGAGAAATGAACATTTCGCGTAAGCCGAGCGGCCCGATCAAAGTTGACGTCCCATTAATTAAGGGAAACAAGTCGTTTAGAAACTCGCGAGGGAACACGTTGAAGTTCCGCGAGCCCGGCCCCGTTGAAAGAGAGGCCGGGGATCTCGGAAAAATATTCCGACTGATCCCTTTTTATCGGATATTTATTTGTTTATCGGACGGCGAGGGCCATCGAAGTCGAGTAGAATGACTGCAGTCGAGTGCAGTCAACTTGCTGCCGCTATTTTACTTATCCGGATTCTCAGTTGACGGAGTTTTACGAACCCTAAAGTACACAGAAGAATTTGTAAAACGGGGCGGCTATGCAATCAAGTGCAACGAAGTGCCGGCGGGGGGAACGTTAGCGAGACTGGCTTGATAATTTAGAAGGATTATTATGAGAGACTTAAATCCTCCGACGCAATTGAAAAATACGGAAATTCTTTTTTCTTGATTTTTAACGAATCGGAGAGAGATAAAACACGGTGCACTCGCTTTTCTCATAAATGCATAAAATTGATCATTATTATTCTAGTATGGCAATTCCGGATAATCCAGGTCCGTTCGTACAATTACGCGGTACCTTTTCAAACAGAAATTAGAAATTAAAGCTTTGCGAGTTTGATTTAAACTTTCGACGTTTCGATCCTTATGTGGATTATTTTTAAGAAAGTGAAAAACCGCGTCTGTAAAATAGTTTAATAGTTTGCTTTAAATTCTATTGAATATTGATCGAACCTTTGCGCCGAGAGCATCATCAATTTATATATTAACCGTCATACGATCGAGAAGACAAGAAAATATTTAGAAATTAGAAATGTTCTTTTTCCTAAATTTTCAATGGAAGAATTTCAATTCAGAAAATCTTTTGAAATTTCGACTCGTAAGAAATATGGGCCCGCGCCGATTGCACGTAGAGGCGGCTGCGAATCTGCATACGGGTCGTTAAGGATTCCTCGTATCTGTCAGAGCGATTCTACGGTTACGGGGGGGAAACACCGTCGCTCGGGATTGCCGTTGCGGGCATTAATAAGGCTAACGAATGTATGCCGGAAGCAGTTAGGTCGGTAACATTATACATGCAAGTGGCGACGGCTGAAGATGACCTCACGCGTCTCCGATTCCATCGAGGAGTTGCATCAATATGATTCCACGGCCGGCTGTCATGACGTTTCGAGCGAGCACGGTTGGCTAACGTTACCGTCCAGATTTATATGCCGCCGCGCCGTTTCGTTTCGTTTAACTGTTCGCATTCCTATGCCCGGGACGAGTCAACATTTTCTTCTCGACAAGTATATTTCTGTGGCCATACGCACGCTCTTCCGAGTGTTATTTTACATGTAAAAAAACACGCTGGTCTTTCCTTTCTTTACAATTTTTCGTGTCGAGAAGCGACGACTCTGATCTTCAAAGATAATAAATAAATTATAATGACAACCCGTAGCACTGAACCCTCTACGAGGCGTCACGAATGACATCATTTTGCAATTATAAAAAATGTGTCGTTGCTCGCCATAAAAAATGCACAGAATCGAAAACATTTTTATCGCTTTCAGCGCGCCAGTGGTAAGTTTAGTGTTAAAAATTTGAATAAAAAAATTATCAGCGCCCCGTCCGTCGAATATTTCGCGAAGGTTAAAACGCAACAGGACCGCAGAAAAATTACAGAGCACAGTGCGAATATGTACGGAACAACTACGGCGGCGTTCGAACAGCAGAAATTTAATGGGGGAAAAAATTTGCAAAGCGTGTGCGCGGCGTAATCAAGTCATAAAAGGGGAGTGATTCAGAAAAATAGAGAGAGAGAGAGAGAGAGAGACAAAACGCAGAATAAAATACAACGATAGGTAAACGAGAAGCCGCCGCTGCTGCTGCTGCTCTCGTTACGTCGAATTTCCCCGCTCGCAATATTCGCGATTATTTGCGAACGTGGAACAATAGCCCGACACAATACGATAAATTTTCACGATGGAAAAACATACAGCCGGTCGTCGGTACGGCCTATATTTCTGCGATCGTTTCTGCGGTATTTACAGTGTCCGTATTTGTTAACTTCATTTCCACGGGCGTGCACGTCGCGTTGAATAAATTGCCGGTGTTGCACACACAGCCCCTGAGAGGGAGAGAGAGAGAGAGCCGTGGATGAACGGTGTGTGCCTGCATTAGGGGATGCAAGACCGTGAAAATACACGCGTCTGTCTCTTTCATCCCCGCCCACCCCACACCCCTCGACACTCGGCCCGGCACAATCCGCTACGCTGCTATAAAAATATAAATGGTTTCCCGATGGAGGCGGCGACGCACCTGGAAGTAACGCGAATAACAGAAAACGCGGTTATTGTGGCCCGCGAAAAGCTTTTCACCGGTGTGACGAGTGACTGCAATTAATTCGCGCCCGGCCAATGGAAATTCTTCGACGTCGCGCCGCCACTTCCGCTTCTTTTTCTCCTTCCTGCTCTCTCTCTCTCTCTCTCTCGTTTCCACCATTTTTCTATTTTTTTTTGTCGTCCCGACGACGCGACATTTCCGGCCCGATAATTTTGGACACACGATTATCCTCGCCCGCTCGAGAACGAGGTTAAACGCGGGCCCCCCTCGGGCTTTTGACGATTTTCGTGGCTGGATCCATTCAAATCCGCACGAATTCAGATTCTTTTGACGTATTTTCCGTGCTGCTTCTTCGAGATTCATGGCGGACTTCTCTCTCTCTCGTTAAATGTAATCGAGACAAGTTAATGATTCGAACCGGGCAGACGAGAGAATTTAGTTGGATGCCGGAAATTTGGTTTTGTTGTTCGGATGGTGGAATTTTCTGTCGAGACATTTAACGTCGAGGCTGACCGTTAGATCGTAAATCTAATCTACTTGACCGCCGATCAGCGATAGTAGCCGTTCTACTTGTCTCACTGGTGGATTGATCCTATTCCACTTGTCGTAATTTAGATCGTCCCTATTCTACTTGTCTGGCGATTAATCACTTCCATCTCGCTTGCCCTGCCTTATTATCGCCCCGTTGTACCGGTCTGATTTATATGACGGTGCTGTGATCTACTCGTTCGACCGTCGGGCTATTTTCTTTTCAACTGTCTGATACCAAGTTTGCAGTTGTACCACTTGTCTGGCACTATTTCGTGCTCGTATCACTTGCCCGATCAATGACAGTCCTTACTACTTGTTTCGTGACTATACTTATTCCCCTCGTCTGATAAATATTCTATTCTACTTGCACGACACTACCCTGTGCTGGTACTACTTGTCTGACCAATAAGACTACTTACTACTTCTTTTGTGACAAATTATATTCACTCTCCATGTCTGATACTAAATATCCTATTCTATTTATCTGCTACTACTTTATGCTTATTCCACTTGCCCGGCACTATTTTGTGTTGATACTACTTGTCTGATAAATAAGATTCCCTACTACTTGTTTTGTAGCTATACTTATTCTTCTTGTATGATAAGTATCCTATTCTACTTGTCCGATACTATTTTATTCCCATTTCATTTCGTTGCCACTATTTTGTGGTTTTACCACTTGTCTGATCAATGACAGTGCCTACTACTTCTTTTGTAATTATTCTTATTTTTCTTGTCTGATAAATATCCTATTCTACTTGTCCGACACTATTTTACGTTTGCCCCAGTTGTTCGACACCACCCTATGCTCATTTCACTCGTCCTACTTTTGTTGGCCAACAAGATTACTCCAATATGATGACTATACTACTGCTATACCCAATATGATGGATCTACTCTAGATACGACCAGAACGACGGACGTATTCAACTAGTTTACCTATAGACTCGTTTGCCTGACAAAGCATGTTTCTATTCTACTTGCAAAACTTCAAATCGTTCCTATTCTGCTTGTCTGACCGATATGATGGATCTCTACGGCTTGCGCGGTCAATATGTTACGCTCGTTCTACTTGCGTGGCTCCAGTGATGGATCTATTCTACTTGAGTGATCAATATGATGGACGCCGACAATCTATCCAGATCCATTTTTCTGACAAGCCGCCGCGGTTTCTACTCCACTCGCGTACATCTGTATTCTACTTGCCTGTAGCTAGTATGATTGACCCATTCCACTTGTCCGGGTGATATGATGGACCTATTCTACTCGTATGAGTAATGCGACAAATTTGTTCTGCTAATCTGACCCAATAAAATGTCGTCAAATAATTTATCTGCAATTTCATTTGTCTGACGAAGGCGAAGCTACTTGCCTGAAAAATTTGGTCATATTACACTTGTGTAGCTAATATGATTTACCTATTCCACTTGTAGGAACAATATGATGGACTTATTCTACTTGTGGATACAATATGATTGATTCTACTTGTGTGGCTAATATGATTGACCTATTCTACTTGTGTGGCTGATATGATTGACCTATTCTACTTGTCGGTGCAATATGATGGATCCATTCTACTTTGCGTCTCCGCTATAACGGACCTATTCTTGCGTCTGCAATACGATAGACATATTCCACTCACGTCGCTAATTTACATATTCTATTGGTCAGTGCACAATCTCGAATCTCCTCTGCTCTCCTTATCATAAACCACCTCCGTCAATTTATCTAACAAAATTTCATTCCATTTCAATTCTTCGGATCTTATACACTACGGTTATTCAGTCGACGATATTACATGCCCTTATGAATGCAAATCGTGTTCGAGCGTTCTTCCGGTTCGCGATTATTGCTGCGTTCCAGCACGACTTCACGTGGCTCGATATTATTGCTATTATTCTAAATACATGAACCCTGCCGTTCCAATTCCCCGACAAACGTTCGAGAGCTGGATGGTGCTCGTGGCATCCGCGCGGATTGCCTTGTTCGCACGCGGGGCGGAGGGTTGGGGAACCACCCTCCCGATTCATTACCGATTCCGTGTTTTTTCTGTCTCTGCGGCGAATATCGCGAATAAAATCGCGCGTCGAATTAATGGCCTCGGTCGAGCGGCGTATTTAAAACCGAGCCACGTACCGGCGACGAATTTCGAAATCATCGCACGAGCCACCGCGCGGCCCCGCGCTCTACCACGCTTTCTTTCGTGTCCCGGTGAAACGCGAAAACCTCGATGGAACACGGATATCGTTCGGAACAGTCTCTAATTCAAACACTTTCCTGTTGAATAGGGGAGAGACACGAAAAATCTCCGGATATCGCCGTTATTACGAATAAATTTTCGGTAAGCCGTCAGCTAGAGGTACAAGCTAGAAGAATATCGATGAGGAAATTAATCGAGAAATAGTGTGAGTGAAAGCGATGTTAATTAAAACTAGGATTAAACGTTTTATAAGTAAATAAATCGCTGTTCAGAAATATTCAGATTTTTCTCGCGGGTATATATAAATTAATTTCACGTGAAATTTTTCAGCATCTTCTTCAGATTCATTAATAATGTTTAAATTCGATCAATCGCAAACGGGTTCTTTCCAATTACCAGCCTCTCCAACGAGCCGTAATTGAAGCCTCGTACGCGGAACGGTTTTACGTTTTCAGCTGAGCTCGTTCGCGTTACAATCGGATCTACGGGAAAAAACATTTCTGGACAGCGATCGAAAAACGAAAGAAACGAGGTTTGAACCGCAAATAAATAAATAAAAAAATATACCTTTAGGGCGCATGATCGTCGGGTAGACCGGGTTGCCGGTGGAATCGGTCGGTAACACAAGAGTATTATAATCTAAGATGTCTGAAACGAGAGAAAGCAAACGAAAAACGGCGAACGTGAGAAAAGATCAAGAGGAGATCCGGTCTGTGAGGGGTGGCGCTGGCCGTAGGCGTGGGGTGGACCAGTGGGCGTCGTAATAACGAGTCGCAGGGACCTCGGACGTACACCGTAGGAGATCCTCGCGAATCCGATCCACCGGAATTCTCGTTAAGCTGGCTGTAATCGCGTTACTCGAGGCAAGCTAACGAGTTTCGAGGCCGGTGATGCGTGGCCAGGCGACGGATGGAGCACGGAAAAAGCCCAGAAATGGAAGTGCAGTGGCCAAAGAAGGGCCGCCGATGGAACATGTGTTGTATATACAGTGTACACCCCCGCCCGCGTCCGGAAGCATTAGAACCTACGAGGCAAACCGGAATTTTTTAGTGAATTTTGTCTGCCGGTTTCCCCGTGTTAGCTGCAGTTCGATTTAGAAAGCTTTTTTCCCGTGCTGGACCGTTGGCGGTGTGGGATTTTTATGGGGAATTAAAATACAGTTCTTTTTTTTCCTTCTAAAATCAAAATTTCCTCCAACGAAATTAAATCGAACTCACTCCCTTTAAAATAAAAATCGTCGCGTCCAGCTCCGAAAAATTAAAACCGAATTGCATGAAATTTGTTAAGGCAAAAGATCGAAAAATTTCAAAAATAGATTATCCCGTAACAATAACTTGCAGCGAGTGAAATGATAAAAAAAAATTCCGATGAAACTCGCAATTTCTCGCGTATACTCTCGGACAGGGATGGGGTTCCCGGCGAAATTTCCTCGAAAAATGCACTGTCCAGGGGTTGTTAGAGGCAGGAGCTCTCTGACCCTGACGCGTTATTAATATGGAAATGCCGTAAAAATAGGACACGTTTCGCGATCTCACGGGATTACTCGCTCGGCACAGGTGTACCGAATCAAGATTCACCGGGATAGAGAGATTTACGAGGAGGTTGGCTGCGCGGGGGAGGGGGGGTGGCCAGAGAGGGATATCGGTATAGGCTCGCATCGGGACCGGATAAAAAGCCGTGCACACACCGGTCTGCTGCTGGAAGGAAAAATCGAGGCAGCGCGCGTGTACAAATGGAGGGCAATGAACCGGCGCGGATTCGAGGGAAGGAAATAAAAGCGGAAACAGAATGAACGGCTCGATGGGTTTCCCGATACGATAAGTCGCCGCGGAAGTCTTCGTACTCTTTCTCCTCTCCGTCTCTCTCCCACTCTCTCTCTCTCTCTCTCTTCTTGATCCTGTGTTTCCCTCGATTCCCTCAACGAGGAGTTTCGCAATATGACTTCGAGCACAGCGGTCTGGATCGAAGAATTTAGACACGTTTCGCCAGAAAGTCAAATTTTTTGAATAAACAATTTCTGGGAAAAATTGGTAGAATCTAAAATCAATTAAGAACATGATTATCAGACAAACTCGAGCACATATAAAAGGTTTAAAAATTTTAAATCAATTAAGAAAATGGTTATCGAACAAACACTGAAGATTTGATAAAATTTTAGAACAACAAACTTTAAAATAAATTAAGAAAACGATCACTAAACAAACTCGAGCACGCATAAAAGACAAAAACAAAATTAAAAATCATTTAAGACACTTTATCGAACAAACATTGAAGATTCGATAAAATTTTAGAACAACAAAATCTGAAGTGAATGAAGAAAATTGTTACTAAACAAACGTGAAATTGTGTACAGTCGATTCTCGATATTGTTGTGTTGAATGTTCCTAGCACGTCCGCGAACCTGTCGCGAAATTTTCTGATCCAGACCACGGTGCGTCCGAGGACGGATCCATAGAGACCCAGCTATGGATCTCGACGAGGAAGGCATCTTTACGGAGCCGTTCAACCGGTGTTCTTTGTTAGCCGAGCCTCGGACGGTTTTATGCTCGATCGTGTTCGAATGCGAGAGATCGTTCCTTTGATTCCTGGTCCGGCCGGGTCTCTTTGTCCCGGGCTCGAGTTGTTTCAACGCTTCGGACGTTTTTTTTCGAAGCAGTCGCGAGCGAGGCGCTCCCCTCGATCGAGATCGGGATCCAGATCGAGATTCATTCTGACCAGCTTACCGCTTTGATCCGTCGCTGCAGCTTGACCGGCGCTCGAGGATGGTGTCGCTGAGTGTGTCAGTGCCACGTCTTCGACGATCGATTATGTGAATGGCAGCGTTCGCATGGGGAAGGCGATTGTTAGTTAAAGATCGCGATATCTTTCGAACATTCCGAATTTTCTACGGGGGTGTTGGTGACCGTTTGACTTTTAAAAATTGTCCGACAGGACCGTCGTTTTGATTTTCGTGCAGCTGCTCTTGAAGATAATCACTCTCACTGTCCAACGACTCGATGTC
Source organism: Lasioglossum leucozonium (assembly GCA_028454225.1). Classification (NCBI taxonomy): domain Eukaryota; kingdom Metazoa; phylum Arthropoda; class Insecta; order Hymenoptera; family Halictidae; genus Lasioglossum; species Lasioglossum leucozonium. Next base: position 6,586,914 of record CM052214.1, read on the forward strand.
AATGATGTGTTCATTTTCAAGAGCTGCTGCGGGCTATAAATGAAAAAGCGATTGTTACCAAGAGTCCTGATGGTGATCACTTTGCTCAGCATCCCATCGCCCAACGCGTTCTTCCCGATCACCTGGAACTCGTACAATGTGCCTGGTGTCAGTCTGTTGATCGTCACTGTCGTGCTACCGGAAGGTGTCACCGGAATCGTCTCCCAGTCCGATGTACCTGATTCTCTATACCTGCATCAAACACGAGAAATTAACCTTCAGATCATACTGATTCGGGAGGGTCTCAACAATTTCTAAAGCTACCAGAAGATCAGCCACAACTGGTGATTTTTGGGAATTTCTCAAAAACTGCAAGATTATTAGGAATACTGTTTTCTTTTATATAGATTGTTAATATTAAAATATTCATCAGCTAGTATCGACGCCCTCAACCACAGTGCTCTGTCAGACAGTGCTCAGATTAGAAGAAGCTGAGAGATCTTTGAGAAAATATAAGACCTCATTCAAATACAATCATACTATGTTTTGTAACCTAATAATTTTCTAACACTAAACCTACCGAGCACTAAAAATGGCTGCGTTGCCATATAAAAATCATACTATCGAATTTATTTGTATGTTGTGCGATTTTTATTATAATGTGTGCTTGAATGTATCGTATAGTATCTTTCTAAATTCAATAATTGTAAAATACACAATCTGGAAACGGTCATATGACCGGGTAATGGTAGATTTAGTGTTAAAGACATTTGTCATTTGCAGTTTTCAATAAAAGCCTTTCAAAAATCGTGGCCTTCTCTTATTTTTGAGGTGCAGAAGAGTCTGAACAGGCTTCGCACGTCTTACCAAATGGTATAATCCTGTTTGTAGTCCGGCCCGCCGGAGTACCCCGCGAGCCACGTCAACGTGACGGAGAACTCGGTGGCCAATCCGGAGACGTTGTAAGGTGCGTGCGGCTGCGTGCCCTCGACGATGAGCTGCGTGGACGCGGAAATGGTGGCCACCTCGTTGGACGCGACGCATTGGTAGAACCCGAAGTCCGATCGTCGCAGGCTCTCGATCGTTAAATTACCGCCGACGATCTTGGCTCGATTGCGCTCGATGGACGCGCCGTCTCTCTGCGCAATTAAATCACGATGCAAACGTGAGCCCTCGGCCGAACCGTTAAACGGATAACGAGCCGAAGAGACACGCTCGCTCGAATCGGGCCGCCGCCACGCCGCGTCGCGCCGCGTGCCCGCGGAATTAAACCGTGCAATTTAAATCGCTCGTTAATCGATCTCTCGCCCCGGCGAAACTCTTCTCCGGAACGCGCAGAGCGAAACGAGCGTGAAACGATCGCGGGTATCGCTCGAATTTCAATTAATTAGAGACCGGACCCGGGATTGAACACGCCCGGAGACTTGTAACTCGAGAGATACGAACCCCATCCTGCCCCCTCTCCCATCTCCGAATCTGGATTTCTGTCGGTCCGAATTCGCACGGTGGACCGTTCAATTCGGGCATCCACTTGTTATTCGCTTTGACTCGGCAACCAGATTTTTGGACAAAGGTTCTGCGCTATCGTGCCGAGTACCACGTAACAGTTGCATAATAAAATAATTGGATTTTTATCCCGATGTGCAGATTAGCTTGAGACTTTGCTATTATTTGATATTTAGATTCGAACTGTTACTGAATGTTAGTAGACTGTGAATTTTTAACCCTTTCGTTACAGTGGACGAGATATCTCGCTCCCACGATGTCGATGAAACGACGCTGTCGTCGAAATATCTCGTGTATATTATATGAAGTGCTTTCTTTGTAAATTTCGCACAAATCGATTTTTAGGACGTGTCATCGTTGGTAGAAAGTACTTAATGTTCAATGGTCAGTGGTCAGTGGCCAAGTTGTAATGTGGTCAATAGTCGAGTAAGTCACGTAGTGTCTCGCTGAACAGTTCGAAATTGCTATAGCTCCTAGATTTGATGAAAGCTTGCTCGTTTCAAATTAAATGGAAAGTGCTGAAATGGGTAAGTACCCTATGCCACTGGATGGTAGGTTTCTGCGTGCCCTCGGCCTCCTGTGCATCGCAATGCATCTCCACGGTCTCCCCGACCTTCTTCTGATAAATCGGTTCTGGTTCCAATGTGAACACCGGCGGATTACGCACGAGAACCTCCATAGGTCCTGAGCTGCCTTGCGTGCCCTGCGCGTTGTAAGGTGTGCAGGTGTATCTGCCTTGATGGTTCTCGTTGACCCGCGTGAATAGCAGCGAGCCATTGTTCATCACCACGATGTCCTTCGTTTGGTACGGCTCCAGGAGGCGTTGGTCCTTCGTCCACGTGACGTACTGCAGCGGCGGGTTCGCTTTTATGTAACACTGCACCACCCCCGCCAGACGGAACGGCAGGTACTGGACCGTTGGCGTGAACGTCACCTTCGCTGGATCTGAAAAGATTAATGACAAATAAATTAGTAAAAATAATCATTTTAACTCTGCAGGGTCGTTCGAATCCGTACAATTGGAACGTTAAAAATTTCTGAGATCAATGGAGGCACGGAACTAGTGATCTTTAGGAATATTTTTCTCAAAAAAATGGTACGAGTTCATGAATTTCTTAACACGTGATTTCCTAATGCGAGAATGTTCGTCTGTGAATGTTCGAGACTCACATTCCACGTTGAGATAAGCGCTGGCGCTCTGCGGATCTCCGATGCCGTTGGTCACCTCGCAGAGATACTGTCCGGAGTCGTCGGCACTGACAGGGTTGATGACGAGGCTGCCGTCGGCCTTGATGGACACCCTGGTGTCCAACGCCGAGACCTGTGTCACCGGCGCACCCTCTCGGAACCAGCGCACCGTCACGTTGCCAGGTAGAGCCTTGGCCTCGCAGGAGAATTGCACGTTCTCACCCTCCAGTTTCGTCTGGTTCGTCGGTGGAACCGTGATCACTGCTCCTCCTGCGAATCAGAATGTCGTGGCACGTTTAATCCTTGTTCATCTAGGTCTACTGGACGTCTGTCATATAGAGCAGTTAAATAAGAATATAAGAAAGAAAAAAAACAGTGTTAACTTGCAGAGTTCTAAATTCCTTGAAAACCAAGCAACCCCAACGTCCTCGGATCGGCGAGAGTAATCGACAGTTAACTAACCACGTCACAGGCCCGTCGACGTCACACTCTCGTCCCTGACGCCGGAAATATGCTGGCCAACCAATATCCTGACCGAAACGATGGACCCCAGCCGTGGAAGCTTTTAAACTGGAACGGTCTCGCGCGAAAACGCGTTGCGAAACGAGATTCCATCGTTTCACCGTTAGCATTGTCATCGTCGGCAACACGAAAACTAGCTAGGAACGACGTCGATGGCCAAATAAATGGACACCGTGACGGGTATTCACCGTTTAACTACGATAGAAACGAATTTTCATCGGTTCGACGCGTTATCCCCTTTGCGTCGCGCGCGGCGACCTCTTTAACGTCACAATCCTTTCATTCATTCTTTAAATCCATTTTCCAGCTGTATTAGCGAAGTTAGTAGAAATAGTGATCTTTGGGAATTTTTTTCACAAAAATGGTCAGACCTGGCCAAAAAATATTAGTGTATGTTAAAAAACTGTCTTTTAAGCAGTGCCTCGTAATTTTTTTACTGGAAAATATTTTCCGAGTCCGGAGCTATGGCTACTTCTTTGGGTCCCCATTCACTGTGACGAAAATGACGCTGAGGGAGGCTGAGAAATAATGATCTTTGGGAATTTTTTTCACAAAAATGGTCAGACCTGGACAAAAAAATGTTACTGCATATTGAAAAGCTGTCTTTTAAGCAGTGCCTCGTAATTTTTTTACTGAAAAATATTTTCCGAGTCCGGAGCTATGGCTACTTCTTTGGGTCCCCATTCACTGCGTTGAAAATAAGAAACACTGTTTTTGGGAATTTTTTCTCGAAAATAGCAAGACTTTACCAAAAACAATGACTACATACCGAAAAGCTATGATGCAGTAATTTTCACAATTTTTATTTCGCATGAAAAGTCTCATGGCAGAAAGGGCTAAATATTGGAGTTTGTTTATGACGTGGTGCAACCTCGCTGAAGAATTACTATACATACGACGTTCGAAGGGGCAGCGGGAGAACAACGGACGAGAATGGAGTGTCTCTGGAGGAGGAGGATGGTCTGCCTTTTACTCGGACGACTTTTCGCTGGGAGTCTACGTAAAAAGGATCAACAGGGTGCATTATATTCTCGTCGATATCCAAGAGGTCTCTCACGACCGCACTCGAAGAATTTTAAAACTTGCGGCTTTCGAGAGGGACGGCGACCAGGTTGCCGAGGCTGGAGGGTGGAAAGGGGTGGGTTCTGCAGGGGCGAATACCTTGACGTATAATGGGAGGAGATCGATCACCGGCCGACAAAAGACCGAACTTCTTCCCGGGATCCGCCAGTATTTTCTGCAATCCGATCTATCGTCACTCGGCGGGAATTAAGGTGGCTCTAGCGGCTCGTGGGAACAGCCACCTTCTCGATTTAAAAACTTTTATACTCTAGATGGTCCGGCTAGAGCTCGCCTAAAGGTCCCCTTCGGTTAGGGTGGCTTAAAAAATATTCCGAGGTACGAGATTGTGGCAAACGGTGATCTCTGCGAATTTTTTTCTCGAAAACTATAAAACTCTATCAGAAAACTATTTTACACACGTATACAGGGTATTTCATAGAACATTCTAGAATTTCTTCCATTCAGAAATATTCATTAATTACGAAGTTATAGTACAATTCTTAATCACTGTGCTGCGGTAAGGCCGAGTAATTTTTTGCAATTTTTTTCTCGAAAACGGTAGCGCTGAGAATTTTGAAAAAATTATCACCTGTACTTTATACGTGTACCTGTCGTTTGCCGTTGGATTCGTTCCGATATCTGATATAATAATCGAGAAATAAATCTGTAAATTGCACACTTGCTTCAGAGGGCAGTACAGGAGTTGGGGTGAAGAAGCTCGTGGCCAATAATGTTTACGACGCCCCAATGGAAATGATTTCTACTGCTGGATTCCGGTATCAAGAAGACCGACGAGCAACATTATTCGGCGGGCTTTGTCGCCGCCGTTCGTCTCATCGCGAAACAATGGGCGAGGTCGCGGTTGAATTCGCGCGAACACCCCCGCCGCGACTCGGAAACCGCAGCCCGCGGATTCCGCGACGCTGAAAACGCCCGGCTCACTTTCCCGAACAAAGCGGCCCCTCCCGATCAACGGGCCAATGAAATTCACGAGAATCCTGCACAACCTGCTCCCCGGCCCTGAATGAATTCAGATGCGGCGACACGGTAAATATTCACGAGGCGAATCAAAAAGTTTTCCGCAAACCGGTCCAAGCAGTGATCTTACGGAATCTCTTTTTTCGCGGAAACTGCGGAGACTATTCGGAGGATGGTTCACGTGTGTAAACAGGATACTTTATGGAACTTTCCATAATTTTTTCATTTGTAAATATTCGTCGATTATGCTATTGGAAATTTCACAGATTAGGGGAGGCTTGGGGGTCTTTTTGAACTGTAAAACTTTGGTAAAAAAAATTTTGCTGGCTTGGAAATACCCGTGAAGAACAGAATTAGAAATAACCTTTATTCTTGGTGCAATGTTAAAAATGAAGTTTCAGGAGGGTGGGAAATAGTGATGTTTGCGATTTTTTTTCTCGAGAACTGTTGGACTTAATTCCAAAAAAATTTGCAGGTTTGAAAGGTCATATTTTAAAGAAGTTAATCTAATTTTTTTATTTAAAAATACCCGCGAAGAACAGAATTATAAATGACCTTCTGTCACGATGCAATGTTAAAAATGAAGTTTCAGGAGGGTGGGATATAGTGATTTTTTCGATTTTTTTCTCGGCAACTGTTGTACTTAATTCCAAAAAAATTTGCAGGTTTGAAAGGTCATATTTTAAAGAAGTAAATCTAATTTTTTTATTTCAAAATACCCGCGAAGAACAAAATTGTAAATGACCTTCTGTCACGATGCAATGTTAAAAATGAAGTTTAAGGAGGGCGTGAAATTTGTTTCCAAAAAATTTCCAAAAACTCATTTCGGCTTTCTCTCGCCAAGAGACGCAAGGAGACGATGCGCCCAGCTCGTGGAAGGGGTTGGAAACCGTTAATTAAAATATGGGTCGCGGGAAGTTACACAGCAGCTGAAACTCGGCCGTTCAATTTCACGGGCGCTCGAAAAGACGTTGGGGGATTAAAAGCGACGTAAAAGTTGTACCGTTACCGGGGACATTTCGCGGGCGATTCGTTTAAACGAGACTCGAAGAACTTCCATAAAATCGAGGCTAAAAGACTTAGGCAGTCGTCGTCCCTCCCTAGCAACGATCCGAAGAAGATCGACGAGACCGAGGGGTTCCTGACGCGCGACGTCGACGATCGATCGATCGCCGAGAATTTTCCGCAGCCTCGAATCGGTCGTCGACACGAATCCGCCGGATAGTCCAACAAAAACCGCCGACGAGTCGCGCCGAGGTATTTTCCGGCGTCGCGGTTATCGGAATTTCATTATCGGCGCTCGATCGATTACCGTCTACCGAAAATACCCCGATAACTTCTAATAACCCGGTCCGATAATTATCGTAACGATCCGGCGTGCATTAATTACCGGCGCGCGGGTAAATTCTTCCCGCATCCCCCTCCTCTCGTCTTCGCCCCCGTCGAAACAGGGGATGATATGCAAGGTTTCCGTGGATCCCACGGGGAACTGGATACGATCCGCAGTCGAATTCGATCGTTACTGCTGCTTGACCCGTCTTCCGGTTCCAGTTGCAGGAAGTTCGCGATCCACGGGAAACCGGAGGAATGTTAATGTTTCTCCATTAAAAAATTTGTTGAAATGTAAGCTTTTCATACTCTGCCTCGACGGTAGCCAATAGGAAGGCGCCCTGCGATTTGGCGATTCGATTGTTTCATCTAGATCTGAAATCTCTAGTTAGTTACGACCGGGCAATCGACGTGACACCACGTGTTAGCTAAACGTTCAATAAACTTATTATTAATAATATACGCGTAATTATTTCTAAACGGAGTCTTTGGAGTTAACAAAAATTTCACGATAAATTACCCTATCTTACGATTTCTGAGAAAGAAATTCACGGATATTTCTCACCGGCTCTTCGAAATTTCTGAACACCAATTTGAAAATTATTTAAAGAAATGTTCGCGATTCTACAAAAATTATACGCGCTGCTTGGAAGAGAGTCCGAAAAATCGTTCCACCATGATGTTCTTTCCCTACCATTAATCGTCATTAGATTTGCTCCTTGCACGCTATCTATTTTTTCTTTCAGTTTTAACAATCTTGAATTTATTAAAGAAACGTTTGAACCTGAGTCGTAGATTCCCATAATTTCTATGTTATTTTGCAAAAGCACTTTGACTTCTGTATTATTTACAAATTTAATTTGAAGAAATTCTCAAAATCTGGCTCGCGACGAACACCTTTCGTGTACGCGCAGAAGAATCGCCCAACAGGTTACCAGAGCGTGAAAAAAAAAGCGTAAACTCGTCGGACTGAAATTGATGTCGCCCGAAGAACGAAGATTTAAGTGTCTTCTCCGGGTCCCGGGGTAAATTGACGAGTCGTTGACCGTAGAGAAGCATCGGCGCGCGGGTGTGGGAAGGATGCACACGAGGATGATGAAGACGAATGTTCCCGCGGCCCACTAACGAACCTTACAAATCTGCGGCGAGGCGAGGCGCGGCGTTCGTGGGAAAGCGAGGGTAGGAGAAAAACACCGATCGCGGGGGGGTGCGCGAGAACGAGACAAATCGCCTTTTAACTCGCAGCCGTCCTTCGGGAGCAACATCCTAATTGGCCGGGGCACGCTTTCGATCCGAATAAACCGGGAACGCTCCGCTTCGATTTAAATCGAGATCTTTGCTTCCGCAAACTCGCAATAATTTCGAATTACTGACCCATTATTTCGAGAGCACGATCGACGAACTTGAGACGAAAAAAATATCGTAATTACAAATTTGAAATGTGTCTGACGTTATTGTCATTTTTATTCTTCGAGTAACAGCATTGGAAATGATTTGCTTAACCTTCTCTCTGTGCGCTGCTGTTTTTTTTTCGAGCAAAATTTAAAGAAAAAATTTGTGATTTACAAATATATCACAGACAGCACTCCGACAAAATCTTTTTTTATTTCCGTTTGCGCGCGTCCGCAGCCCGTACACAGGGAGAGGGTTAAAAGAAGTCATAGAGAGTGTGTGAACGATTATGCGAGTCGCTGTGATTAATCGTGTCTCGACAAAAGTCCTGGATGAAAGCTCTCTTCCAAGTAGGAAGTATTTTCCTTTCGAGTGGGAAAAAGCTCGCAGCCAAGAGATTTTTCCATAATGCTCATCTCGCACGTTGATCCGCAAAACAGTTCTCCGTGTTCTAGCTTCGCAAACCGAGGTCGTTTGGTCCACTTTTCTCGTAAATGTTCTTCGACTTGTACAGGTACCTGAACATTATTATACGTGTCGTTGTATGTGATTCGTCGTGTGTATTTTTTTTTTTGACAAGTTCCAATTGTTAAACAAAGTTGTGAAAAGGTTGTTCGACTGACCTGCGATGATGACGCGAGCCGTGTGGCTGATCTGGCCCTCGCCGTTCCGCGCGATGCACGTGTAATCCCCGATGTCGTCGTTCTTGATCGTCGAGATCCTGAGCTCGGTGCCGTCGTTGAACACCCCGATGATGTCCGGGATCGGCTGGACCGGGTTATCGTCCTTGTACCAGAAGATTTCGGGCGTCGGCGTGCCTTCCGCCTGGCAGTTCAGTATTATCGCGTCCCCGACGTTCACGTAGATCATGTCCTCCGGCGTGATGCTAAATTTCGGCGGCGCTGCGAAAACAAACGTACACCACTGTCACCAGTCCCTGCACAGTCCGACCCTCTAAACACTACGTTCACGTCGCGTCGTTTCCATTCCTACATATATATATAAGTATAATATTCACTATACTGTCACTAGCCCGAGCGTTTCACTCACTGAAACTGAACACAAAATCGTGCCGAACACTAATCGAACTGAACTCACTTGGAACTACTATCCGAGCACCGAACGTGACTTGTGTATACACTGTGGATTTTTATATATATTATTATATAAAGTTTTGTTCGGTGAAACTTCGCTTCGAGATCCTAGAGATTTTTAAGAGAAAATGCCAAAAGTTTTAATGCGCCGAGGTCACCGAATACATACTCCATGTCCGTGCGCTATTATCCAGCGGATCCGCTAGACACCAATATGGCGGCGCCCTGTCGAAACCGTTTGAAATCGGCCTTGGAACACCGATAATTTTTGAACCGGTGAATTGCTAACATTGAAACTTGGATTTTCGGCATTTTCTCGTCAGAATCTGGCAGAATTGTATTTGAAAATGTTGAAAATTTTTGGTTCCCCAAAGTGAAGTTTCGCCGTATTACGATCAAATAAATATTTGTTTCTTCTTTTAATAGATTGATGATTATTAGCGTTTAAAATATGGATTATTAAAGAGATCGAAAAATCTAAGAATATTGATATATAGTTCTTAACAATATTAAAATGCTTCGGTGACGAGATTTGTTCGATCACTTGCACACTTGTGTAATTTCACGAGCGATTCGAGACCGAGCATCGGCTCATTAGGTCCGATCGTTTAAGCGCACCATAAGAGACTGAAGTGTCACATAGAATCAGTCGTGATCGAAAGGGCGAACAAAAAAGAAAAAGGAAAATTCTAACCACCCGATTCGAGTTCCGTTTTATCGATTGTAGAGGATGGGGTGCCGAGACTTTTATGGGGTCGTCGACCGGTGACGGTGCATTATTCCACGGAAACGGCATTAAGCGAACAATCAAGCCCTCGAACGCGAGGACGCTTAGATCAGACGTTACCGAGGCTGTGCTCTCCTCTAGGACGTTTTTCCTCCGAGACCGACTTCGACAGCTCTGAGACAAAGGACAGGGTCCATTTTCTGTGAGAAAGCAGCATCTTCAGACCCGGTCTCAGAATCTTTTTCGAACGAAATTGTTCTCCTGCGTTCGAAAGTGCACGAACTGCTTCGCGCAATCATGCGAGAATCTCTTCTGTCTCTAAATCTTCCCGTTTGATCTTTGCCGAAACGTTCATTAATCTGTTCGTTACACCTTCCCCAGTAAAACGAGTACAAACACGACATACTTCGGAGCACTGTTTGCTCTATAATTTTTTAAATTATTTTTTAATTTTTTTTTTTTTAACAGTTCAATCTGAAATGATTCGTGATGGTTCGAACTAAAGGAATTCGCAAAGGTTCAAGGTACCTCGGTAACCACTCGATAATACAGACGGTGAAGCTTCTCCGACGAGTTCGGATAGCAGAGGTTCCACTGTATCGTGGATTAGAGGAGCAAATACCGTCCAAACTGCATCGTGTTGGGTATCATTTTACTCGGGAAAGAGTTGCGCATACACTGACACAAGTTGCACGACGACATCATTAAAAACAAAAAAGTTCTATGGAAAAGAACGAGTTGTTTTTCGAAAACTTATTCGAGCAACGTAAAATTTCGGCATTAATTGCGCGATGAAGGGACGCGGCAAGGTCCTAGGGTATCGGAGTAACTGAATGTACTTGATGAAGCAGTAAATCGTCTAGAAACACAATGATCTTCGAGTCCGGGGGTGTCATCATGGGCGGAAGATTCAATCGGCGATGGTTTCGTGCCTGGAGATACCGAACGGCAAAGGAAGACGAGGACGAAGAGGAAGAAGAAGAGGAAGAGAAGGAAAATCGAGGGAGCGGAAACAGGGGCAACAGTTTACGGGTGTGACGCGAGCAAACGACCGGGCAGAGGCTGCTGGGAAAAGTACAAAGGAAGTAGGAACGCTTTCGCTGGCCGAGTGGGTTCTCTGCCTTTGACGCCGTTGGCAAATCCTTAGTCGACGCAATCGTCGCTGACGTTACCTCGTCATTCGTCGTCGTCGTCGTCGACGTCGAGTGTCGGGCGGGCCGTGGGCACACGGGATAGGAACAGAACTTTCGAAGGACAGACAGAAGACCGAGGGGAGGAAAAAGCGGGTTGACGCGAACAGGAAACGGTGACGGCGGCGGCGGCGGCGGTGGCTGTGACGAGGGAGGAAAAAGGAGGACGTTCCCTAAGCCATCTAAATGTTTCTCCTCCCCGGAGGCCGTTCATCGTCGTTTACGGCCGAACAAAACGCGGCAATAAGTCCTCCACGCTGCCGTTTCTCTCTCCTGGTTCCTTCTCTGCTCCCATCGCTCCCGGTTCGACGACCCCACGCGTAAAACTTTATCGCGACGAAAGAATTGAATTCGATTCACCGAGAGCCACGTAGAACCTACTCTTTCTGTTTTTACTCTCTGTTGTTTCGTTTCCACGTTATCGGGAATCGGGATTCGATTCGATTTCACGTTACGCGAGATGCGATGAGTTGCGTTGCATCGCATGGATCAAAGTTTCGTTATTGTTAGTTCTGCGAGGCTGCGAGCCGTTGGTTGACATTTCGAGTATATTCTTCAAGAATATTGTGTGTCGTAGTTTTATGCTATACATTAGTATTCTGTAGAGTAGTCGTCGGTTTAATTGAGCTGGTTTCCAGTAGGTTTTGTTTCAGTTCGTCTTGAGTTTGGAAGATTTAAATTGTTTTTAGAACCGAATACACGGTTTCATTGTAAACTTCGATTCAGGGAACTGGAAATTTTTTACTTTTTTTAACGTAGCCTTGTAGATTTTCACCAGGATATGCCGACAATCCAAGTTTTAATGTTAGGAATCCACCTGTTCAAAAGTTATGGGGGTTTTTAGCTGTAAGAGCGCCACCATATTGGTACGTACTCAGCCTGCTCGTGGTGCCATCCAGCGGCGCCGCTCGTTACGTACCAACATGGCGGCGCCCTTACCTGCTAAAATCGCTCAACTTCCAAGCCCCATAACTTTTGAACCAGTGACTTCCTAACATTAAAACTTGGATTTTCGGAATTTCCTCGTCAAAATCTGCAGGACTGTATGAAAAAAAGTTCACAATTTCTAGGTCCCTAAAGCGAAGTACAGCTGAGTTTGAAATTTCTTAGTACATTAAACATTGTAATACATAATAGTTAACACTTGTGTGTATGTTAATGGATTCTTGTACACAGTCGAACGATAAAGAGTATTTTGTAACGTGTTTGATTTAGAGAAAATGTTCCGAGGTATCGTGACGATCATTCTCGCAGACCGCGTGTCATCGTCGGTGAACCGATTTAGGATCGCACGATTAAGCCGATCAATCGCGCAGAACGTCCGACGCGGATGTAAATTGGCAGCGATTAGCATCGGTGCCTATTCACCGCGATGCTGACTAATCACTGGCACGTAACCGTGCGCCTAAGGGGTTGCACCTGGCCGTTCCCTCGCATAAATTTCTCCAAGAATTTTTCATAAACACACAAAAACGATCGTTAATTTATAAAATCACTGTACCACGCGTCTCCGAAGTTGTTCGACTCGAGAAAAATATAATAAAAATATCGTTCGCGTTTCGACGACGTTTTAACCGCGATCTCTCGACAGAGTCCGGAAAACTCTAAACACCGCTAATCCATGAAAACGTTTAATGAAAAAATAACACAAAAAAAAATCGTTTGACCAGGTACAAACCTCTAAAGCAATTTCGTTTCGCTTTCATCGCAAAAATAACCTGCCCACAGTGTTTCGAAAGATAGAAGAACTGGAGGAAATTAAATTTCGGTGTTTTTTTTTTCAATTTCGAACGGAATTCAAAGAAATATATATATATATATTCTTCTCGATAGCGTCGACATTTACTAAATTAATAGCTGATGTAATTTCCTAGCGATAGACACGCTACTTTAATTTTCGCCAAATTTTATCAGAGTTTCAGCTCCATTAACTAGATTACTTTAATTTTATTAGACTTTCTGCGCGTTATTTTCCCATCGACGTACTAAAATATGTTATTTCAACCGCTCTGCTCTGGTTGAAAATATCGAAATGTCACTGGCCAAAAGGGGGACAGCTCAAAGCTGTCATAAACCTGTCCGGGGCTCGGCTAAAAATGGAGATCAAACGTAACCGGTTAAATAATTCGTCCCAGGGGTTGCTAACTCGGCAATCAGCAGCGTATTAACAACGCTAAAACTACCACGAGGGGTCGTCGAATGACCACTTTGAAATTTTTCATTTTACAAAAATTATAAAAAATATGAAGTTGCTTACAGGGAGATTAATCGGATTAATTTCTTTGTTCAAGCACGTATCGCGTTACAAAATGCACGAAATCTAAATAAACAGAGAGCCTTGTCATTTTTTTTAAGCTAACACATTCGTATCGCTTTCAGTGCAAAGGTAGGTAAACTGATAACCTCATCCCCTAACTCTAGGGGTGAGAACAACGTCTCCAGCTTCGTCCGTTCGAAACACCGTTTGGCTCGGTTTTACTGTGATGGTTCTACTCACCGTGTACGTCGAGGTGGAACCAGGTACCGTTCTTGTGGCTGTTGGGCGACCTGTTGAGGAAGACGACCTTGCACTCGTACCATCCTTGATCGCTCTCACGAATGTCGGTCAGGTTGAGCGACGCCAAGCCGTACGGAGAGTTCTGGCTCACCCGCGAGACTCGACCTTCATAGCCCTCGCCACTGTGGGTCGGATACGACTCGTACCATATGTATATCGGTATCTCCTGCCCCTTGCACCAACACCAACACGCAACATAAACGAGGGATCGGCATGAACGGCTGCACGCCGGTGCGAGACATCTCTTCCCGGGATTACGACGCGAAATTCGATTTCGATACCGATCCGATCCGTTCGGATCCGATTCGATTCCGGGTCGGTTCCGATCGGGTGATACGAGACGTTTCGAGGCTCGTTGGTTTCGACGGAAACGCTTCCAACAGGATCTCTTTGATCCCGGGGACCAACTGGATTAATCCTGCGCCGAGGACGCTCGCCGTCGACGTAAAATTTACCGGACGAGCGTCGCTCTAAAATGTTATGGCAATCAGCGAAATTTTTGTTCGCCCACGAGCGTCCGACCGAATCGATTTTGCTTCGACACTTTCAATGCGTCCGGCGGACAAAACTTTTTAGCTCTGTAATTTTACGTAGAATACTTTGTCGATGATAAAATCAGACTGCGGATCCGCAAGGAGCTGAACATAAATTAATAAAAAATAATACATTTATACTGTTAGAGTCTTTTATCTGTTTTAAATTGCATCCACTTCTTTTGTGAACGCGTAAAATCCGAAGTTTATTTGTAATATTCGTCGAGCAAGATCATTTTTCAACGTCCATGCCATTTTGTCAGGGACAGTGATAAATAAAAGAAATGTTCTCATTGTGCGAAATATACGTATCAATTTTCCGTTAATGTGGGCCGTGTATCATTGATCCGGAGGATCGTCGCGACCAACGAGCTCGGAACCGCGAAACCGACAAAAATCATCAGCCCGATATCAACGCTCGCGATCCAGAGGTGAATGACTCGCTCGCACCAGCTGCGGGGGTTAATGAAATGACAAATGACGAGACAGGGGATGCAGCGTGTGTGAACAGCGGAAACGATCTCTACGAGCGAAACGCCGCGATTATGCTTCTCTGTCGCAACCAGCTAACCAGAAAACATCGTTCTCCAACGTTTTCTTTTTTTTAATTAGGGTCTGTTCGATTTGTTTTCTTCTCTATATTTTCGACGTTTTCGTGCTGGTTGCGCGGTTCGCGAGACCGTACGACGCGTGGAACTGTCTTTTTCCATGCAAGCTTTTCTACCGGAGTTGCCCGGAGAAAGGACTTCGTTGCGCGCCGATCACGAGATCCCCAGGCACGCACGTGCGTGGTTGTTAGAAGAGCGCTGCTGGAAGATCGGGACAGGAAGTAATCATGCGAGTTCGTGCAGAGTGCTGCATGCAAGCGGGATCGTCGATCCTCGGTTCTATCTATATACGCGGTATTTAGATTCTCATTTTGCTAGGAGGAGTTAACGAAACTATTTTGCGAAAGAGAAACTCGCGAACATGTTTCTTACTAACTTGCAAACAGAACTTTTGTCCGGAACTATTTTACTTTGAATCTATCAGACGGGGTTGCCGTGGGATGCTGTTTTTGCAAGCAGAGCTGCTGAAGACGTATTTTCTTATTAATTTTCTAACTTGTCAAGAACCGTCTCGCAGTCCGAGAACTTGTCAGTAGATATTTTCTTATAAATCACTGATAAATTAAACTATTTTTAACAAACTAAATAAATTCTTCCCTCTTTTGAATTTTTATAAAATAATTTACAAAAATAGCAAATGATCTGTAAACCTAACGTTTGCGTTCAGATCATTGAGATCGCACGACGAAAAATTCTTCCCTCTTTTGAATTTTCATAAAATAATTTACAAAAATAACAAATGATCTGTAAACGTAACGGTTGCGTTGAGATCATTGAGATCGCACGAAGAAAAATTCTTCCCCCTTTTGAATTTTCATAAAATAATTTTCAAAAATAACAAATAATCTGTAAACCTAACGTTTGCGTTAAGATCATTGAGATCGCACGAAGAAAAATTCTTCCCCCTTTTGAATTTTCATAAAATAATTTATAAAATAAGAAATAATCTGCAAACGTGACGTTTACGCGGAGATCGTTGATTATTTGGCTCATCGATCTGCGTATCGAAGAAGTAATAAGGTTTGAGTGACTGTTGTCACGTGGGAGTGGTTCAAGGATCGTATCTAGATCGGCGATCGCCGCCGATGATCGTGCAACGAAGCGAAGAGCGCCACAGAATAGAGGCAGCGACGGCATGCGAGCGATGGATCGATGTTTCGACATTCTTCGAGGTTCCGACGAGAACCGACGAGGGACATTCCCTCGATCGGTCTCGCCATTGTCTCCGTGCGTTTCACGTGAGGCAAGCAATAGAACGCGCGGTTGCTTTCTAAACGCGTCTTCACCGGCGGAGAAAAATCGGACAGCGATCTACGGTGGGCTCGTTCTGAAAGCCGGAACATCTACATTCATAATCCCCCGAACCTAATCCCCCTTTTCCCCGCAATCTCTAGAAACTCCTTACTAATTCCAATTATTTCAACACGTCCGAAAGCGCTACAAAATTTTTCCCAGCTCGTTTCAGACCGGAAGATTTGTTCTTCGAAGTCGTGGAAGAAAAATTTCTTCGCAGACGTCTGAAGTCGCACAATTTTGCCGAAGTCAGGCGAAAGGGAGGATACTTTCATAATTGTTCCGTACTGCAAAAGTATCTTTGGGGGAAAATAATCCACGGAGAGTATAGAAACTTTAAAACGAGCTTAAGGTAGATTACAGTTGCATGTTTTTCCTTTTAACTGAGTTACAGGAGGTTCAATGTTCCCTGTTGTTCGCCCAAGGGATCTGGCATAACCTAACCTAGGACCATTCCCATTCGGTGATTTAATTTTGTGTATTCTAGACTGCGGATTTTCATGCAAAACCTGTCCGCGCTGATTGCAAGCTACAGGAGCTAGATAGACACGTGCGTATACTTCTTACTCCATTTTTACTGCGTTTGATCTACTCGTTTCGGCGATAAACACATAAAATCCCAATTTTGGTTGAACTTCAGTTTAAGGGACCACATATTTCGGACTTTTTCAAATACGATCCTGTAAATCTTGACGAGATAATATCGAAAATCCTAGTTTCAACGTTAGGAATCCGCTGGGTCAGAAGTTATGGCTGTTCAAAGTCGAATAATTCTAATTTCGTGACAGAAAATTCTGTAACAGTCTACCTTGGACTCCGTATAAATTCGATCTTCAACAGCAATTTCTCAAGTTGCCCGAGGACCGGAGTGATCGAGGAAAGTTGTCACCGGATTCCTCGATCGTTCGATCCTCGCAGTGAAGCCGACGCGACGAACCGGGCCCGCTTGATTCCTTCTGGCGTCGCGGCTGAACGAGCCTCAGGAAAGGAGTTTTCAGAGTGGAAAAGAGACCGATTGTTTGTCTCGTTCGGGACATCGGGACGCGGGAACGCGTTCCCGGCATTGTTTGTCGGGGGTTGGGATCGCGATATCGAACATCCACCCCGCGGGCTTTTCCCCGTAGCTGGAATAATATTGAAATCAGCGCGACGACTGCGACGCCGGCCGGCGACGACGCCGTTCGTCGCCGCAACTAGGCCAGCTCGAAATAGAAACCGTCAACTGGGGCAGTCAATGGCCAACCTACGATCGTCACGGCATGTTCGCGGCTTTTTTTCTTTCCTGCCCCGCACCCCTCACACCCTCGACAATTTTTCTACGTCTACGTCTGCCCGAACCCAGCCGACAGTAGAACGGTCCCGCCTGGTGCCAGACACGGGGCGCCGGTTCGATCACCGGCTACTGGATCCGCGGATTTCGCGCGGGACATATGATTTCGTAATGTTTCACGGAGTTTGAGAGGACATTTTATTTGTCGTGTTCGGGACATGCCGGAAATATTTTTCTATTTACTTCGTCAGCCTCTGGCGAAATAATGCTCTCCGAATCAGTTTTATGCTCGTACGGATCCGAGAGAATAGAAGCATTAGAGAATTTCAGGTGAAAACTTCAGTTTCAATTTCCCGTTCAATTTTTTCCCCCGAAACGATTCATATCGACTTTTTTCTGGAGTTTGAACATTCTCGGGTACGGATTGCAACAATAACGGGAATCGACGGGAACGGAAAAAGCGATCGCCGAGGTAGAATACACGCGAAACTCGGATAAATCCCGTAGCCGCCGGATGATACTTTGAAGACGAGCGCGTGGGCCAAGCTGCCAATTTCCCTCGTTTTCTTTGTCGAAGGCTCTCTCTCTCTCTCTCTCACACACATGCTCTCTCCTCGGTCGGTCTCTCGATCTACGAGCCAGGGGAGAACGAATAGCAGATACGAGCGAGAATAGAGGGAAAACGTAAGCTCCACGGAATACCGTCGTCTTGCTGTGTGTCGCGCGAACGTTCGCGTTTCGCATTTATACCTATGCACGCGTGGCGCTCATGTAGGTCAGCCGACTTTGTTTTATTTTCCAGTCCGCGCTCTATTGTCCCCGGCATTCTATCGCGTTTCTGCATGCAAAATGTCGTTTTTCTAAAGCCCCGAGATGTCACAATGGCGACGCCATTGTACCGGTTAACGTTACATTTAATTGTGAATTCTCCCGTCTTCCCTTGATAGCCGTGATTACTGTACTTGCAAGTTTTATCCAAGACTTTACATTTTTCGCGAGGCTCGTAACTATTATGGCTCATACCAATTAATAAACAATTTTTAAATTCATTATCAAAAAATATATAGCTCATATATTTTTACACGAGAAAAATCACAAACATACGTCCGATGTGTGTACACTTTCAATGCAAAAGGTTCTGCACTATTTCGGAAAATAATTCCTAATGTTTCACATAACATTCCCTATAAAAAATATATAATTTTTATTATTTTTACATAGTTAAATCCCAATGCAAAAGGTTCGGCACTTTTTCTGAAAATAATTCCTAAAGTCGCGTTCTCAAAAACATCCCGTATAAAAAAATATACAACTCGCGTAATTTTTTGATTATTTTTACCAGAAAAAATATCAAATTTGTACTCAAGATATCAGTGACGATGCGTGCAAAATCCTAATCCAAAAGTTCCAATAGTTTCGCTGAAAAGAATTCCCAACGACGGAATTTAGAAACATTTTTCGCAAAAGTAGAATGTCGAGGCGAAAGAGGAGTAGCACGTTTCCAGGCCGAGGGACGATACTCGATAATTCATGCGACCCTGCTCCTTTGACCGTAGAAAATAAAACGGCGTCGGCAATCGTCCAGTCCCTCCCCAAAGGGGTGGCATCCCTTTACGTATGTACTCCACTAGGGTAGTAGTTGGCGTGTTGCGGAAATTTTGATAATTCATCTGGACCCCTGTCCCCGTTCTTTCGTGGAGGGATGTTTAAGGGGGTCGCAGCCCCCCTGAGATCGAGTCGATGTTCCCGGTAACCGAATCGGTGAAATGTTAACGAGATGTAACCACGAGTTTCTTGTCGCGACTATTCCATGGCGAATAAATCTCCTCGCGGCCCATCCAATATTAATCGGGCAATTTGCGGGCCGGTGGAATTCCTGGGACGCGTCGAACTCGATCCGACATTTATTAGGCGACTGGGACAGTTACCCGGAAAATTAACATTTCCCTGTTTAGCGAAAATTTTATTTTTTAGACTTCGTCTATATTTTTCGATTTCACTGTTCACTATTGCTTTTATTTAGGGGATGATTGGAAGACTTTGGAAGTTAACTTCGCCATTTTATTACTGGTGAACGAAAAATCGTAGAATTGTGGGAGATTGTTTATATTTTTGCTCGTTTTTTGAACATTTGGAAATACTAATAGAATTAATTCTATTTAGGGGATGATTCTGTCTTCAGAAGTTGACATTTTATTGTGAACGAGAAATTGTAGAATTGTGGGATATTGTTTATAGTTTTTTTGAACATTCGGAATCACTAATAGAATTAATTTTATTTAGGGGATGATTCAGTCTTCGTAAGTTGACTTCGCCATTTTATTTCTGGTGAACGAGAAATTTTTTGAACATTCGGAACCACTGATAGAATTAATTTTATTTGGGGGATGATTTTGTCTTCAGAAGTTGACATTTTATTGTGAACGAGAAATTGTAGAATTGTGGGATATTGTTTATAGTTTTTTGAACATTCGGAATCACTAATAGAATTAATTTTATTTAGGGGATGATTCAGTCTTCGTAAGTTGACTTCGCCATTTTATTTCTGGTGAACGAGAAATTTTTTGAACATTCGGAAGCATTGATAGAATTAATTTTATTTAGGGGATGACTCTGTCGTGAGAAGTCGATTTCTAGATCGACGTCGCCACTTTATTTCTGACCGTGGAAAATTTAACTGACTACTGGGACATTGTTTATAATTTTCCAAAGTGCACAATTCCTTCGGAACCGTAGCCGAAAGTTGTCGAATTTAGGGGAGTTCGTTCCCCCCCGACGGAGGAGTTTCGATTCGCGACAAACCAGTGGGGTTTTTGAAAAACAATAGAGGGCCGTTCGTCGGAAACCACTTCGTTTCCGTCTAATTGTTCGAGTTCTTCTGCGAGAGAGGGGCGGAGGGTGGGAGACGGAGAACCTGTTCCGGATTTTCGTTAAACTACTCGTTGGTTTACGCGGAAACTTCGGGGGGGCGCGGCGACGCGCTCGCACGGAAACTTATTAAGGGGTGGCGGAGCACTTTCGCCGGAGGACAATTAACCCCAACAGAGAGACACACGCCTCCGGTGGAAGCATGAGCGCGCGCCGCTCCGCCAGGAGAAACGGGATTCACAGAGTGTAGTAATCCCGAATGAGTTTGCGATACAAGGCGGATCGGTGTTGTGAAGCGACAACAGCCGAGCGCCAAGTTTCTTAATCGATTAAGTTCCACTCTGTAATCCGGCGCCATTACCCCCTTATTGTCGACTCGATACCCGGTATTGTCTCTTCCCAAAACATCGTTACATTGCCTGTACCAACGTTCCCTGGCAGCGGAAACAAAATTTATATAAATCGTCTGGTGGTGGTTTTGCGCGATAGAAATTTCTCTGATTTTAACATTGGACTTGATAAGAAAAACTAGAATTTGTCCAGGCCTATTTTCGAAAAATCCATTTTTCAAAACATAAAATTAACAACCAAATTTATACTAACTACAATTTTTTCAAGGGAAGAAGTTACTTAAGGGTTGATCTGACGAGAGACCTAGCTTCCACCCGATTCGACGGACACGTGTAAGGACAAGGTTCGCGAATAAACGAACCGTTCCAGATTTCGAGATCTCGAACGTGAGGGGTGGAGGGGCGGGTCCTGGGTTCCACTAATTATCTCGTTAGGCGGCTCATCTCGAGGGTGGCATTAATAACAACAATGCTGGAAAAGGGGAAGACGATGCCGCCAATTAGCGGATATAAC
Organism: Lasioglossum leucozonium; assembly: GCA_028454225.1. NCBI lineage: Eukaryota > Metazoa > Arthropoda > Insecta > Hymenoptera > Halictidae > Lasioglossum > Lasioglossum leucozonium. The sequence continues at coordinate 6,607,874 of CM052214.1, forward strand.
AAGCCCCGCGAAGCCCTGAACTCTCTCTCTTCCCCCACTCCCTCCCCCCACCCTCTGATGCGGGTGAAACAGAAACGGACAGAAGTCGGTTCGAGTGAAGGGCAGGTGGGAACGAAGGGAGGGAACGTTGGAATCTGCACGTGGAACTGTGCGCCCGGAGAAGGGGTTAACCCTGACACAGTTGAGTAGTTCAGCCTGGCCTCCGTGCGCTCTGCATTATGCATGTAGACCTCCTAACCCCGTACGACAACACGCCTCCGCATTGCTCCGAACGATTTAGGGTCGCGGGACGTCGCTGGCTTCTGCCGTGATCCCCGGGAACGCGAGGTTTACGGTAACGTTGCTCTGGACGAGCGCGAAGCAACGCCGCTATGCGTCACAGAGATTTTAGAGAAGTTTTTTTGTTGAACGGAGGGGCCAAGGGGAGGAGCCAAACGTTGAACCCCGCCCAAAGTATCGCTTAGAAATACCCGGGATGAGATAATTAGACGGTTTCAATTGATAGAAATCTTAAGTTGCCTGTGACCCTGCCCCTAAATGGCAAACCGCAACACAAAAGGCGGAGCTTGTAATTAAACTCCGCCTAAAATGGGCGGAGTTTTCTACAGGGCGTGGCAAATGCCCCTGTAAACTATAATTGAGGACACGTTTCAAACATTTCCTCCATAGAAAACAGAAAGACGAGTTCAATCAAGCGTCCAAGCGCACGGGATAAAAAGCGAAGCATAGCGCTCCTCCCGAAAATGGGCGGAGCTTCCCATAAAGTACAACGAAGTCACTCGCAACACGTTTGGGGTGTCCGGCCAGAAAATTTGACACAAGATCGTCGCGGTGGTCTCGTTCGACAAAAATCGTTCACTACGTTCGCCCCCGCCCACTTGGGGACTGGGCGTGTCTTCTCCGAAAGACTTCGACGGAAGGAAGCTGGGGCCAGGGATGTCGGTCGTGTAACACATTCCCCGCCGTACGTTCCCAGAACCAGCCTGTGGGGCGGTTTATGTAACGTAAAGCTGGCCACGCAGCGGTGTGGTCTCTACGTTGTCCTATTTTTAAGCCAACTACGGGTTAACCGGCTAACGTTCAATCGATAACGCGAGGGGCCAGCGTTTCTCAAAGCGCCGCATCGACAACCGCAAGCTCGTCCCGGTGCTTTCGTCGGCAAACAATTTGCACCCGGAAATCCTGATTAATCAATTATCACGGTGTGTGAAACAGAGCAAACTACAATCGGTAAATTCGAAACAGAAAAAGGGGTGGTTACAAATTTTGGAAGATGGAGGGGACACGAAAGTAGTGGGGGGTCAAAAAATAAATTGGTGGAATTGGATAACTTTGACTACAGGTCTCCAGATTTCGATGACCGTGCTGGGCGGGGCAAGATCGGAGGCTTTGGCCCGAATATATAAGTGGTGGGGGATATGAAAAGAGTGAGGGGCTGAAAAATAAAATTTGTTCAACAGGACAACTTCGACTACGGTTCCCATGTTTTTCAGCGACTGTGTTGTTTCAGGATGACGATGGTCACAACAGACCATTTTTTAATACAGAGGGCAGACAAAAACAGTGGGGAGTTGAAAAATAAAATTTGTTGAACAGGACAACTTCGACTGCGGTTCCCATGTTTTTCAGCGACTGTGTTGTTTCAGGATGACGATGGTCACAACAGACCATTTTTTAGTACAGAGGGTAGACGAGAAGAGTGGGGGGTTGAAAAATAAAATTATTGGAATAAAGCGAGTTCTACCGCGTCTCTCGTGTTTCTCGGTCGCCATGCGTGGCGGAGCAAGATGGCGGGGCTTTGTTTTATGAGGCGAGGCAGTCCGCGTCGCGTTTAAAATCCACCTAACCATCCCGCGGAGCGCATCCGGCGCCAAAGGAGGCGTGTGCTCCTCGCCGCGATTACAATTTCTGCGGGCAAAGAAGCAATTTTCCGCTCGGCGTGTACCGCGGTGGGTTAGGTTTGCGCTCGCGCCCGGAAACTTCGGATAATTCGCAATTAATAGGGAACGCGGCTTTACCTGGATGAGAGCGTCGGACGAGGAGAAGGGAGAGAGAGAGAGAGAGAGAAGGTCCTGCGACGAACTTGGACGCAAGAAAAGAAGGACGTTCTCGTTAATATGCAGATCGGATCGAGTTCGATCTTCCGCTTACGCGAATGTAAATTTAGTCGAAGCTCGGCCCGACCCGGCCCGACACGACCCGGCCGGGGCCCGTGAGCCTTTCGCCAGGATATAAGAAGGAAATCTTGTTACGGGAGAGTTTAAGGCGGAATTAATTTTCGTTCGACGGAGGCTGCGACGAGAGTCCGTCGTCGCCAAAGTCTTTCGCTCTCGTGGAAGGCTATCAGAAGTTGTCCGACGCCGCGCCGCGCCGAGGACTTTGCGTTGTACAATTTCAATAGACCCGGATGGCTGTGCAATTTTAGTATCGCGCGAATAATGTACCGCCAGTCTGCCGAGTCGCGATAATTTCCGTGAAATGAAATTTTCTGGAAACTTGGAACAGTCATTTCTTTTCTCTCTTATCGACAAATTTCATGTAAACTGTACAAAACACCGCCGATAACACGATCCCGGCAAATTTTACGTGACTGATCTGCGGGTTTGACTTCTCTGGATTTCCAGACCGTCCGCCAGGTTCGTTTCTTCCTCGGAAACCTAATTACCGACTGCACTCGGGACAACGACGACTTCCTTCGGCCGCGCGGCATTTGCATTTCCTTGTCGTTCACGCTGCCAGGAAAAATAATTAACTCGACGGCGGCCGGCGAAAAAAAGGAGCAGAGGATCCCCGGGCGGGTGGGTGTCCGCTGTTTTCATTTTCGCGAGCCCTAGAATCGAGCGCGAGCACCGGAGAAATATTCGGTAGGACCTCTACTCCCGGTGGGAAACCTGCCAGGTTGCGGGCAACTTTCGCAAACCTCGGATAGGGTGTTCCTCCAGCGGATGTTACAGAGAGAGGGAGATGGGTGATGGAGAAAGAGAGAGAGGGAGAGATAGAGGAGCAAGAGTCAGTTTTCCCGTGGGAGTGAATGTCTTCCCGAGCGGAAACGCCGCGACGGAGAAATTGAATTGCAAGAGGACTCTATTTCCCTGTTTCTCGAACGCGCCGCCTACTGGGTGTCCCCCGGAATGTGCATCGAGGTTAGGTTCATGCGCAAACTGCGGATTATTTGCATTCATTGCAGAAATGGAACGGAGAAGATTAAAACAGTTGCGGAGATTGAACGAGGTTAAGAACGCCGCCATTTTTGATACATTAAAATGACAGAGGGGTCTGCCGTATTTGATATAACCTTATAAATTATCTGATTGAGAAAAAAATTGACAACCACGTTTTCCCGGATAAGTCCGACACGAGCAGAAAAATGTTTTTTAAGGATTGAGAATAGTGGGACACCCGGTATAAACGGGCTCCTTTCTCGTTTTCCGGCCGGCAGTTTCGGCCCTCGCTTCTCTCCCCTCCGCGGCTCATCCCTTCGCCGTCCGCACAGTTGACTCCTGTCTCCATTTGTTTCATTAAATTACGCTACACTCCGCGCGCCCCGGCGACTTCTCCCTCGAAACGTTCATCCCCCACTCCACGATCCGCGCCAACTGGCCCGCCCCTTTTCACTCCCCCCTCCCCGAGCCATAGCCCGCCCACTCGCGTCTCTCGACCTCTTTCGAAAATAGAGGAGCCGGGAAGAAAAACTCGACTCGTTACCCTCGCTCCGTTGCACCCCAACCCTCCGAGAGCATTAGCACATTTTTACGCGAACGTTTCTTTATTTTCCGCTTCGTTTTTCGGTCTTATCTTTTTCCTTTTTGCCGGTCGGTCGGGGCGATCGCGTACCAATGAACGCTCCTGACGGGCACAAAAGTTTTTACCGCCGGTGCTTATGCTTTTTCCGGAAATCACCATTTTCCTCGGAAACCGGCGAGTGTGGAGAACATAGGAGTGGCTACGGGGAAATTATGAATATTCATGCTATCGTCGATGACCCTAATTATCCTACGTCATTGTACATTTTGAAAACTATTCATCGTTGCCAAGTTTCTTAACTTCGCTTCGCATTCATGAAAGTATGCAAAAATTGTAGAATTCGGAGGCTGGTATTTTATGAACAAATTGAAAACCGTCGAAACGATGACTTAAATTCCCCCTAATTATCCCTGAACCATGTCCTAGTACATTTTGAAAAATATTCTCCAACGTGGTTGTCAAATTTCTCGACTTCTCTTCTCTTGTCTACTTATCCACGAAAATATGCAAAAATTGTAGAATTCGGAGGGTGGTATTTTATGAACAAATTGAAAACCGTCGAAACGATGACTTAAATTCCCTCTAATTATCCCTAAACCATGTCCTAGTACATTTTGAAAAATATTCTCCAACGTGGTTGTCAAATTTCTCGACTTCTCTTCTCTTGTCTACTTATCCACGAAAATATGCAAAAATTGTAGAATTCGGAGGTTCGTATTTTATAAACAAATTGAAAACCGTCGAAAAGATGTCTTAAATTCCCCCTAATTATCCATGAACTACATCGCAATACATTTTGAACAAAATTCTTGGCACCGTTGCCAAGTTTCTGAACATTCCTGCCTAGAATGTCTCAATTATCAATTTCGCTAATTCAACGTGTGTTCTGAACCGTCTTAATTTCCCAAAATCGACCAGACTGCGCCAAAAAATCTATCAACCCCGCGAACTTGAGGAACCGTTCTTCCGTCTCCCCGGGACAGCAATTCGGTTTACCCGACAGTGATTTCGCGCGCGAGTCCGCCGCGCCGTTATATTTGAAAATTGAAACAGCCCCCGGTATACATATAGAAAAACCGCGTACACGGTGTGGATCCGGGCGGAGCCGCCACCGCATCCGAATGCAAATCCCCTCGTGGCGTGGCGTGGCGTCGCGCGACTTTGTTTTTCCGAGTCTGGGGCGAGCGCGCGAGCGCAACAACCGACCAACCCCCTTGTTCCCTGCTCTTTTTGTTTGCTACCTGCCTAAACACGCTCGGCGATGCAAACAGACGCGTATGCAAATTACCCGTGGATAAACGCTCGTACGTCAGTACGGGAAACACAAAGGGTTAGGCGGCGGTACGCGGGTGTGGGGGTGGGGCAGGCGCGCGACAATCCTCCGGAGGATATTGCCGGGAGTCGAGATGGTTCGACTGTAGCCGACGTTTCGATTAATCGATCCACGGCGACCCGTCCGAATCGCGAGAAGAAATTCGCTGATTCCACGGAGATCAAGAATTCTACTGAACTCGTCTTTGGCCACCGGGTGTCCCATTAATAATGGAGAACATCATTTGGATAAACGCGGAGCGATCGAACGTCGCGTATCGCGCTTTGTCGGCGGGCTATCGGCTCGGAATCCCCGATAATTGTGCTCGTCGGCGTAACTCACGGTTTTCCCTCGTGGAAAAGGTGGGCACACACCGCACCGGGATTTTCGAGGCCGCCCACATGTGACCACTTGTTCCGCGGAAATCCTAATGCGGGCGTCCTCTTTCGTCCGCTCGCGCGTAACCGAGGAAAACGCAAATAAAACGCGCGATTTCCGCGGACCCGTCTGTCCGTCTATCTCTCTGCTGGTACACGCATCGCCCGCGGTTACGCTTCAAAGAAAATAAAACACCGAAATTCCGGGAAAAAGAGCCACGGATGCGTATCACAGAGGCCTCAAATCATTTTTCCGGGGATTTCAGTCTGCTGGACCTTTGACCCTCTGCATTATACCACCCCCACCACATCCCTGTGAAATTTGAAATTTTTCCGAGATTCTGCTGACGTAGAGCCTACCGCGATTTTAGTCATTTTTGCGCGTCCATTATTTTGTGTTCTACCTGCAGGAGCCACCACCCGAATTTTACTATCTTCGTGAAATTCTTCGCACTTTTTGAAACTCTGGAGAACCACGATTTTATTTATTTGTACCTTCTGTCCGATAACGGACAAATTCATTGTCCAACCGAAAATTTCTCCGAAATTAGTTTTTCCTAGCTAGATGTGATTCCCGAAAGGTGGAATTTCATCGGACACGCGTCCAACAATTTTCCCATTCAGAAAAGGAATTGTTCGGGGAAGATCTCACCGCTGTCGCCATTTCCATTTCCAAGCGGCGGCGCGGCGGTCCGCGGAGCTGTTTTCTTTTTTATGCTCGCATAAATCACGCAGGGGAGCCCCGGGTACCCTGGCCAACCCCCTCGCCCCGGGCTCACCCCTTGCCACTGCGGCTGACAACTAATTTCTCTTCCCGTCCGACTTTTTTCCCCGAGCGTGGCGCGTTGGACGCGCGACCGCGATCACTTTTCGCGCGTCTACTCGCAGCTGCTTGCATACAGGGTTGTATCTTTTCAGCAAAAAAAAAAACAATCTACCAAGAAATCGTTAAACTGATAACTTAAACTCCCCCTAATTATCCTCGAAATACGTCACAGCACATTTTGAAAAATATTTCCCAACATGGTTGCCGAGTTTGTCGACTTCTTATCTCTTCTTTACTTATTCATGAAAAATTGTAGAATTCGGAGTCCCGTATTTCATAAACAAATTGGAAACCATCGAAACCATGACTTAAACTCCCCCTAATTATCCCTGAACTATGTCATAGTACATTTTGAAAAATATTCCCCACCACGGTTGCCAACTTTCTTGACTTCTCTTCTCTTCTTTACTTATTCATGAAAAATTGTAGAATTCGGAGTCTCGTATTTCATAAACAAATTGGAAACCGTCGAAACGATGACTTAAACTACCCCTAATTATCCCTGAACTACGTCAAAGCACATTTTGAAAAATATTCCCCAACACGGTTGCGAAGTTTCTCGCCGTTTCTCCCTGAAGTGCCTCGATTATAAATCTTTTCGCGACACAACAGAGACTCGTAAAAATCGTTTAAACCGAGAATAATTCTCAAAATTTGTTTAAACCTCCCCGAGGCGATGGTTAAGAATAACGAAAATAATTAAATCTCTAATTATTCTGTTTAATCTGGAAAATCGTTTCGAAATGTCGATGGAGTCGAGAAGACAGTTAAACTTTGTCGTCTCGCGTGCAACACTCGTGGCCACGGCGGCGTATGAAAGGGATCTCGCGGACAATGAGCGCGTGCCGTTAACGATAACCGTACAATGCGGACATTATACTTCCAATCAATTTCTATCGGTCGGGATCCCGCGAGATCGCGGAGGAAGTCGATGATCGGTGACGCTCGCCGATCGTCGAATAAGAGGAGCCCGGTCAGTCGGTCGGTCGGTCGGAAGCGGATGCGATTGTCATTTGCGGCAATCACAGTATTGTCCTGCGGAATCGATCGATCGATTAATTAATTACACGACGATGGATACGCGGGTTAGCCGAGTCAATATTGAATTCACGGTTAATGCGTTTCGACCGAGGCCGACGCGACACAACGCGACGCCGCGCCGCTAATCGTCTCGAAATCCGGTGTCGATCGCGACTATATACCCCCCCTCGCGTCGTCGATCCGTTCACTCTCAGTCGCAAAAATCCGATTATGCTACCGCCGACAACGCTTAATCCGTTCCCGCAGATCGACTCTCGCGTTCACGCAATTAGCGGCGGCCCCTAATCAATCGACGAAAATCAAGAGTCGCGCGAGAGAGAGATGCTGAACTTAGACCGAAATTGTACCCTGGCGTTCGAAATGACCCCACGGTTCGGATACGATTGCGTGATTTTATCATTTTCAAAAGAGAGAATCGTTCGGTAGATCCGTCGACGATGAAATTTTTGGATTTTCCACGAAATTCGATTTCGGGGGTAAAAATGAAATTCTTTTCACGTTGGAGTCTCGCGAGAAAATCCACGGGAGAGGGGTACAGAAAATTCGTTCGAAATTCTACTTTCAAGTGACCGAATTAAAAAGGGTGTTTGTGGACACAAGCCTGGTAAATTCCTGCGAAGACACAAGAAATACTCCGGCAGCAGTATCCGGCGGAGTACCAATTTTACGGGCCGATCGACAAACGGAAGAAAATTGTGTTTCCGTCGCGAATCGCTGCCGGATCTCTCGCCGCGGAGAAATTGAATTCCGCGGTGGAAATCCGCGGACAATTCGCGCGAGTTTCGCTTTCAGAATCGAATCGCCGCCGACGCGAACCCGTTGAACCCCTCGCGCGCGAGCGAACCGTATCTACCCGCGAGCTCCGTTTCATTTCGAACTGGAACTGCGCGCGCGTGTGTGTGTATGCGGGGTGGGGAGGTATAGAGGTGGAGGATACACATTTTCCGTGCAGCTTTTCCCTCCATTTTCCACGGTTTTCCCGGGGAAAAAACTGGTCGGGATTGAACGGTGAAACGGTAACAAAGCGTCGACCGTACGTCGACGCGTGACACGAAGATTAGTTCGCCGGAAGCTACGAGCATGCAGGTGCGCGCGGACCGGCCTCTCGTAACGACAACGAGATAACGCGTCGCAGCCATAATTTTTTAATGCCGCGCAGACGATACGAGCCGCCATTCGTCTTGTGGCATGTTAGGTCAGCCGCGGTCGTGCTCGCGTGCGAACTCGCGGATTTGCCATAATCGGGGATCGAGGAACTCGCTATCCTTTCGCGAAAAAAGATAAACCTCCACAAATTTCACTGTCCCGGCAACCTAATTTATTTTTCGGCGAGGAGTCTCGGAATTCTGCGGAGCACAACGTGCTTTTTTCTCAATTTCATTCAAACGGTGAATTTAATCTGTTCAACGGCTGTTTTTCGATCGATCCCCGTCGGCAGATCTGCGGGTTCGATCGCGCCCGCAACATCATGCAGAACACCAGAGGTTAGAGAGACAGAGACGTGTGATTTCCCGATTTCCCGCCCCCGAGAAGAAAGAGAACGATACGCCGCCGCGTGTCTCGCGATCGACGAGCTCGATCGCTAGCACACAAAAATTTAGGATTTATTTTATGTCTCTCTCTGAAAGGTGAAAAAATTCTCTGGGAAATTATGGAATTTTGCATGCTTGGAATTCATCAGTGTAGACGTGTTCGCAGTTTTCTTAAGTGGATCACCATGTGTCTGAAGAGCGATTGACGAATAATTGTGAAGAAAATATTTAATACAGAATTTGATAGAAATATGAGACGATTGGATATGAAAAATAGTAAACCGGATGCGCGACATTGGTCACCGAACACGTCAACAATGCTACGGAAAAAATCGCAACTACGTGTAGGTTTATTTCCAAACCAAGCTCGCCGATCGATCACACGCCAGCGGCCAACACACTGTTCACTGTACCAAATCTGAACAGGCGTTTAGAAATTTTCGACCCGATAGATTGTCGAGGCAGAGAGTAAAGAGAAAAATCGGTTGCCGATTCACCAATCCGGAAGACTTTTGCCCCCCTCCCCATCGCCCCCGCGATTGCGAGACGAGGAAAACAGCCCTTTCTCTCTCTCGAGTCGGTGCGGTGCAACGAACTCTCCGCGATCGAAACGGCCGAGAAAATCCCCGTAGATCGCGACACTACCCTGAGATCGAGGATCGGATCTGCGGTGCGATCCTCGGTGACCGCGAACCTTCGTGCAAACTATTCTTCCGGATAATTGTCTTCGTCTTGGAATTGTGAAATTAATCGGCACATTTAATTCACAGTGGGGCGATCGAAATAGTAGATTTTATACAGAGCTTTAATTTTTATAAATGACAGAGATTGTTGTTGGGAAATAAATTTTGCATCATACCAACGATTTTTATGGATTTTATATGATTATAGAGAAAATTCGATTGGAAAACGTATTTTTCCTGCTCCAGTAATTTGATCGCACTTGTGAATGAAAATTGCACGATTATAATTTTTCGAGCTCCAATGACCGCTTGAATGGAAGCTCAATTCCGGAGATCGTTCGATTGCGCGAAGGTCTGCGGGTCAGCGATGACCCGGCGAATTCGCGTGTATGATGCGATAATGCGAATGTGAATATGACCGTAGGAGCGTCGAAACAGATAGATAGAGAGAGAAAGAGAGAGAAAAATCGTGTGATCGGATGACTTCGTTGATCGACGTTAGAAAAACGTGCTCTGCCCTCTCCAGTCCGGGTATACAGATATACATACGTATACGGTATATATATATATATTTATATAAATATATGGTTTAAAGAAACGTTTACAGAACAATAATTATTACGATCGATACTTGAAGAACTCTACGCGAGCGGGAAGCCAACGTAACGATAAAACGAAATAAAATATGTATCTGTGAGGCGTGTCCCGTTCGCCGCCGATTCCAACCAACGCAACGACGAGAATCAAGACAACAGACAAACAACACAATGTGAACAGAAAAACCAAAAATGATCGTACACAATAAACGCGAACAGAAAAATCAAAGGGAACGTAAAACAACGAAAGGAAACGGAAAAATGTACGAAATTGTAAGCAATAACTGGAAGCGGAACAAATCGCCGAACGAACACAAGTACAAGTGTGTAAGCCAATTCAAATCGTTCGACAAATACTGGCGATGCTTTAATAGAAAATGTGTGTGCCCACGGGGCCCCGCCCACTTCCGTCTTCTTCTTTCTGTTTTTAATCGCGTCTGGTATCAGCGATGATGGGGGACATGAACGTTCGATGATCACCCATTTCAATGATTAACAGGGCTAAACCTTCACCTTACGGGACCAAAAATTTTCGATTCATTTTTACGCGATCCTGTAGATTTTGCCGCGAACATTCCGAATATTCAAGTTTCAATGTTAGGAATCCATTGGTTCAAAAGTTACGCGTGCTCGAAGTTGAGAGATTTTCAACAGGCAAGGGCGCCGCCATGTTGGTACCTTGCCGCCGTCTTCTCTTTTTCGTTTCGGTGGTCGAACGTTGCGTAATCGTGAAAACTGGAGCGTGAAACCTGTCGCGGCGGGGGGGTGGCGACAGAGAAAGGGTTCTATGAATGGTACGATCGAATCTTTCCACCCCCGCGGAGCCACCCCCCCGGCGACGTTGCTCTTTTTATCGTTTCCTCTGACAACGACAGACACGGTCACTGGCCGATCCCCGGCGACGACGTTATCCGGTTGCTACCACCGACGGAAAGTATCGCGAAAGGGATCGCTTTCGCGAAATTCTACCGCCAGAGTGGCCATTTGCCCCGAAACTACCTCAAAAAATTCTGTTCAATTTCTATGCAAAAATCGTCTAGCCTGAAGAACACGGGAATACATTCCTCTGGTCAATAACTTTGATCATTTGGAATTTTCAACGCGACTGTACTCGAGACTTAGAATTTCCGAAATAATTGAACGACTTTGTTCAGAGAAAATAGACAATCGTGTTTGGAAAATAGTGTCGCCGGTTGGCAATTTCAGTCAGGTGGCAGCATACCGTGTCCCGTAATGGTGTTTATTCGGAACGCAACCGGATCGTAAATAACCGAGAACGCTTTTACGATGGCGTTTAGGGGATGAGAGATGCGGTTTGCGATTTTTGCGATGAATGCGCGTACATGTCGCTGATACCAGAAACGCGATCGTTCCGTTTCGAGCGGGGCCCACGTATTTAACTCACGGATATAGAGAGCAGAGGGTGTCGTCCGATATCGTACCGTGTCGCCTACCTTCTTCTCCCATTGGAGAACGTAGGGCACTGGGTGCTCACCGGGGAACTCTACGTGACAGTTGAAGACAACGCTCTCCCCCAGGATTGCCGTGATGTGCACCGCGTCCTGGTGGCAGAGACCTGCAAACAAAACAAACACTCTTTCAGTCGTCGAGATAAATCGCCCGATTTTTATTTAATTTTATTTCTACGCCCGGCACTGTTCAACGCATTTATCGATCTGCGATTCGTTTAGCGGTTCACTGTTCGTCAGAAGGCAATTTCAAAACGATGAATTGGTTCGGGTTAGTATATGATAGAACCTTTATTCAATTTCTGTGTGCATTGCCGAAGGGCGTTGATCCATTCGTTATCCACTCGTTATTCATTTGTTGGAATAATGTTGCATCGTTGGCCGAAAAGCAATTTCGATCAATTCGTTCGGGTCTATTTCAAAAGTTGTGTCAAGTTTGACACTCGTATCATACAGGCGGACATCGGAATTTTTTCAAAGAGATACATTTGGTAGAAAAATATGAAATTTTGCGCATTTGTTAAGTAACGATTGGAGAACGTGCCCGAATTTTTTGAAGCCATAATATTGTTTTTTGTAAAAACCACGATGCCAGTAATGAGGGAATGTTTAGGGTCTCTGGTTCGTCGCACTGATGATAGAGTCACCCATAGGAATTTTTTAAAAGAAAATTACTGGATATAAAAATTTAACATTTTGCACAATTGTTAAATAACATTTGGAGAACATACCCAAATTTTTTCAAGCCATAATATTCATTTTTGTGAAAACTACAGTGCCCACAGTAAGGACAAGTTGAAACGTCTCCTGGTTCGTCGGACTGACGATAAAGTCACCCATAGCAATTTTTTAAAAGAAAACTGTTCGGTATAAAAATTTTAAATTTTGCACACTTCTCAAGTAACATTCGGAGAACATACCCAAATTGTTTGAAGTTACAATATTCATTTTTGTAAAGATTGTGTAGTATTTCTTGGCGGACAATTCCCCGGGAGAAATTGATTTTTGGGATTTTTCTGTGGCCATGGCTCTTAACCGGCCAAGTCTGAGCACGCTCGACGGCCTCGCGTCAAAGGCCACGAATATTCTAGGGGAACGGCATAAAAATCGCTATGAGACCCATTCGAATAATGGATCCGACTTTGATACCGGCTCCCTTTGACTCGCGACGTGTTTCCGCGACGCGTTTCACCACGACAAACGGTTAAGCGATAAATCCTCCTGTCTAGCCGTTCCACGGATCAAGGCGAACATTCCTCGATGACAGCGGATATTGCTCGGATATTCTCATCGATATAACACACCGCCTGTGTGAACAGAAATTTCGTTACAGTTTCGTTTCGACAACTATATTCAAACTCCACTATCCCGCGTGATTCAGCATTTTAAGAAAAACTTGTTTTAAATTGAGAGAATGTTCTACAATTTAGTGATCAATATTTAGCTGCGACAAATATAAATTTTAATTAAACGAACAGGTTCTTGTTCCGCATAAAAATCCGCAGTCTGGTTGAAGTACTCGGAACTTTTCAAATCTTCTGAATTGCGTCTCCGCGAACTTACGGCGTCGAATTTCACAGTGAAATGAAGGCAAACAACATGGCGGTGGACAGAAGAGGGGCGCTGCCGGTAGCCTGGGGGTCCGTTTAATCCCGTAACGGGATGATCTAACGAAGAAGCATGTTCTCGATGGTCCTTAAGCTGTCAATCGGTCGTCCCGATTGGCAGGGGATACCGGTGTCGTTAGCATTTCTGACGACGCCCTAATGAAATTATTAACATCCTCGGGCACGGCGTTCCGCCCCGGGAACGAGGCTGTTCCGTCGAGCGGCGTACGCAACGCGCATAATAATTCGGCGAGAGGAACGCCCAACGCGGGTTCCCATTATCGTGATTACCGAGTATAGTCCTAGGGAGTGGTCCGGTCCCCGGGACGACTGGTTTTTATTGTCAGCCATTGTCAAAGTTTCGGGACTGTTTCGAAGAGAGCAAAAATGTGTGTGTGCCAGCGCGCGCGTGGTCGCAACCATTTCGTTATATCGTGAAAAAAAAAAGAGAAACCGTGCCACGAGGTAAAGAGTCGCGCACAATTAGCGGAGCAGTTAGCGTGACAAACCCTGAAACGTCCGCGGGGATGCTCGCGGACCCGGCAATTACCTATTTCGCGAATTAAAAACGACAAACGAACATGCCGGTCCGCTGCGCCCGTTTCCGGCCACTTTGCCGGCTGGCCGATTCTCGCGAAAACTGGGCGAAGGAGATGATAGGCGGGACTGCGCGAGAGTGCTTGCAATTCAACGGGCGAAAGACAATTTTTCTGTGTTGAGTGGCAGGGAACAGAAGCGGGGGGACCCGGAGAGGACCTGGCAGTGCGATCGAATCTCTGCGGCTAGACGTCGCCAGTTTGTTAATCTCTGCAGTTTAGTTTTTGGTCCTGGCGGTGGTCGCATTAAGGCGAGGATGGAAATGTGACCCGGGTCACTAAATTCTGGGGACGATCAGAAATTGGGGATGCGTGTCTCTCATTGTCGCTATGGAGGAATTTGTTCCTTGCAATTTTGTAAATAGCTGAATCGGTGTGTGAAATTTCAGACTTTTAAGTCTGGCAGTTTCCTTTTAAATTAATGTATGTATGTATGTAATGATATTTGGTCCCCTCAGAGTTTCAAATCCATTCCATCACTTCTCCCTTTACCAATCCTATCGCCTAATTTCCAATTTCAGCGGGACCTACTTTTTATTAAGGTGGGTTCCGAACCACCTATTTTTCCAACAACACGTGAAACGCACCCAGAGGGCCACTTCCCGGCTTTTTACCGAGCGGTCACCCATCCTAGTGCGTCCCCCGCCCTACGCCGCTTTACTTCGGTGATCGAACGAGAACCGGTGTTTTAAATTAATCAAAACTCCACAATTCCCCGTAAAATCACTATCGCCTAAGTATCCGCAAGTATTTCCGAGTATCTCTAAGTATCCCCAACTATTTCTAAATATCCCCAAGTATCCGCAAGTATTCCCAAGTATCCCGAAGAGTATTTTTCTCCAAGAAGGAACGAACGAGAAGAGTGTTTGGTGAACGGGGCTGATGCAGGCAGCAAAGGGTTGCCTGTTAGAGCATATTGAAATGATTCCGGGGGTGGAGCGCGTCGAATGTGGGGCAGGGTGAAAGAAAAAGGGGGAAAATGATCGGCAAGTAGCATACAGTCGGCGATTAGTTTCGAAAGCGACGGGCTCGCGTGTTGGTGGTGGTTGCGACTTTGATCGGCGCTGGTGCTTTCCTTCCCATTGTCGCCGGCTATTGTCCGGGTTATTGGCAGGCCGGAGCCGATGCACGTGTTCACGGTGGCCCGCTACATAATATGTATGTAGGTAGCTGCATATGTATATATGTATCTAATATATATATATATATACATATAGAGAGAGAGAGTCTTCGTCAGCGTCCCTTGGTAGCGCCGGCGACTCCTTTTGCTCGTGCGTCGCGTCGACGGTTTTTATTCGCCCGCACAAAGACCGAGCACGCTTCAGCTCGCTCAGTTATCCGCGGATCGGCGCGAGTGAAAACGACGATCGTTCCTCTGAATCGTAGGAAAAACCACGCGGAAAAGAGGGTCCGTGGAGAATCGTTCTCTGCCCGGCTTCAAAGTCGACTGTCCGCGTTCGGTCGCTCGTGATCACCGTGATCGATCATCGATCAACGGGCATGTTTCCGAGCCTCGTCATCCAGGAAACATTGATTCGTTCGCGAGCAATCTCTTCGCCGAGATGCGCAGCGCTTTTCACGGCGGACATTCCACCGAAGTGGGGCCACGCCCACGCAGAAACTGAGCCACGCCTACTCTAGGCTAGCCACGCCCACTTTCGGTAAGATAGATATCCAGGAAAGCGAAAATTCGATCTGACGAATGTTCCCAGTTGGATTTTGAAGAACATTCGTCATTTCTCCGGGGGCAATTCTAGAGCCTAGAAGAAGCCACGCCCCCGCTAGGGACACGCCTCCAGACCAATAGAAACAAACTACCCTATTTTCTCGAATACTGAACTAATCTGTTTCGCTGACATCGTTTGGCCCGGTAAGGTGTCAGAGAGCGTTCCTAAGACTTAGATCACGCGCTGTCAACCTCCACCAACGACGGAAGCACGTGTAACGGGATCCGCCTCGAGGAAACCGAGACGAGAAGCCGAGGACGTCGGATCGTCCCGCGAGAAGAGGATCTTCTGTCGCCAAATTTTCAAGCATCGGCGAACCGTGATATTAAGCAGCCGCTCCTCTATCGAGCTGTATCGCGTGCATGGCTAAATAGTTGGCCTGAGACAGTGCAACAGAAAACGAGAGAGAGAGAGGGAGAGTGAGAGCGAAAGAGCGCACGCAGAACGCTTAAGCTCGGTACACACGCGGGAAACGCGGCACGGGACGACGCGAACCGGAGGAAGCAATTAACCGGGAGCTAACGAGCATTCTACCGCCTCGGCTAACTTTCGTCTAGAGCACAGGTTTTAATCATTTAGCGTAATTGGATACCCTTCGAGCAAACACTGAAACGAGACGCGTTCCTGCGTGCCGGGCTTCTTCGGTTAACCCGACGTTCTTTGGAACTTCCTACGCAATGATTAGGCGCGTGAGAGCTTGAGCGGGGTCCTCAAGTTTCACGCTCTTAAACAAAAAATATCGAAGATAAAAAATTTGAAATTTTGCACACTTATTAACTAACATTCGAAGCATATACCCAAATTTTTCGAAGTCGTGATATTCATTTTTCTTGAAGCTACAGACCCAGTAGTATGGCAAAGTTAGAGGAATGTCCCTAGTTCGTCTGATCATAAGTTCCACCTACAGGAATTTGTTAAAAGAAAAGTACCGAGTATAAAAATTTGTAATTTTGCACACTCGTTAACTAATATTTGAGGAATCTACACAAAGTTTTTGAAGCCATGATGACAATTTTTATGGTAGCTACAGTGCCTAGAGTATGGCAACGTTTCGAAGAGTTCAGAAGTTTCCGGGTTTCGGTAAACAATTTGTTGATTTTCCGAGTGTTTCCTGATTCGAATCGCAGGTCGATCGTTCATGAAGACGTCAACTCGACATGGTCTGACGTGAAACAACTTCGACTCGGTGACGCTACGACAGGTTTTTTAACTCGGCTTTTATCGATCGTCGCCTCGTTCCACCTCGCATCGCTACAGGAAGAGAGAGAGACAGAGGACTGCAGTGTGGAACGGGCTTTAGAACAAGGGCAACGTACCCTCCAGGAAGGGACAACGTCATTTGCGACTCGTTTCATCGCCTGCCATCTGGGCCGCACACCGAAGGCAGTCTACGACGAGGAAGAAACCATAATCGTTCATCGGCAATACGAGCGGGTGACTAGCGCGTCAGTAATTTATGGCGACCATGTGCCATTCTGCGAGCCGGGAATTTAATCGCGAACTGAACCACCTCCGTGACGCAGCACGCTGGTTCGTCCAAAATTAACAAAAACAGAACAATTAAACTATCGTATCCGACTGAAATTGTGCTCTGATAAACGTGTTCCGAAATAATACCCAGAATGCGTCGGTCGAATTAATTTCGGCAAGATACGGCCGGGGCTTCTTAAGCGGGCTTTCACAGCGAAATTACACGGGCCCGCGAGTCCATTTGTTCGACGGAATCAATTTAAAAAGCGGCGGAGTAGCTGAAGGGCACTTCGCGTGCGGCGAAACTCGCGGAAGAGGGCGGAAAGTCCGGCGGAAAATAATTGGGAAATAAATAAATTACGAGCATTAACTCGGAAAGTTGCTCGCGAGAACGAAGAGAAGAAGGCCGGCGACCTGCGAGGCGCCCAAGTGGCGATCAAAATGGCCCCCTCCTCCCCTCCACCTCACCGCCCGTCTTTCGCCTGTTCCACGACTTGCCGAACTTTCTATATTAAACAACTTTCCCGGTAATTTTGCTCGTGATCCCCCTTTCCCACGGCCCCAGGGCCGCGCAAAACCCCGCGGTTGCACGATAAAAACCCCATGGGAGAAGCTGTGTTTCATGGAATGGCCACTTTTGGCCCACGCAACGTTTGCGGGGACGTTTCGATTATTTAAATTACACTGATTTTTTTAAGAGTACGCCCTAACAATTTTCCCCGTGACCTACAATTTTTTTTCACTCGCCCTTTGCGTTGTGCACCGGGCCCTGAAATTTTGCTGTGTTCCCTACGACATTTCTACGTGTCCTAAATATTTTTCGAGAGTACTACAATCTTCCTTTAGGTCCAACAAAAATTTTCACAAGCCCTAGAAATTTTCTCTGTGCTCTGAAATTTTTTCCGCGGGTCCTGCGACGTCGCAAAACTATTTTGCCCCGGCACCGCAACCACTCCGCAAGCTGCAGAAACAATTTTTCGGGCGTTCCTCGGAGCAGTATTTTTTCCTGTTTCCAGCGAGTGACCCTAACGGTTTTCGTCGCATCAGCCTTGAACAACGAAACTCCAACGAATCGATGACGGTATTTCGAGACCGTTGCACGCACGGGAATAACTTGGCTGTTCGCGTGGCTAAAACAAAAAGCGAAACAGAAGGAAAAACTGCAAATAAAACGAGAAAGAGAACCGAGCGCGCGAGAGTGAGAGAGAGAGATTTACCTTTTTTTTTTTAACCCACGGAGCATTTCTATCGCGTTTATTTACGGCCGTTGAGCCGAGGCAGAAAAATCTGCGGGCGGCGCACTTAACCGATTTACCGGCGACGAGATGAATAAAGTGACGTCAATGCGTGCTCGTTTCAAAGGATGCTTTCTCCTTTCAACGCGCGAGCGCCCTTACGACGCTCGTTAGCTTCATCAACGGGAACAATTTCATTAAAACTCAGTCTTCGTCGGCGGAAAGCTCGTTTTACGCGTGCAGCACCTCTCCATCTCTCTCTCTCTCTCTCTCCCTCCCTGTGTGGTCGCTAACGATGCGCTCGTGCTTCGCGGAAAATTATGAATCGATGTAATTTAACCCCACGCTTTTTACCCTTTGTGGCCGGAAAACGCCGCCGTTTCGAATCGTTTAAACCGCTCGCGGGAATTACGAAAAGGGAGAACCGATCGACCGACAATCGACGCTCCAACTGAACTGTTACATCGTAACAACGTCTAGACCCTTCTCTTAGGTCCCACAATGGTTTTCACATGCTCTAGAAATTTTCCCGGTGCTCTACAATTTTTTTTCGTACACTGAAAGTAGTCTGCAGATATTGCAGTTATTTCGTTGGCGATACAGTCTCCTTTTGGAGTCCTACAATTTTTCTACGGATCCAAAATATTTTTCAAAGTTTCTACAACCTTCCCTTAAGCCCTACAATTTTTTTCATAAGCCCTAGAAATTTTCCCTGTGTCCTACGATTTTGTTCGTACACCCTGAAAGTGCTCTGCAGACGCTGCAATTATTTCGTAGCCGATGCAGTCGTCCCTTTGAGTCCTAAAATTTCTTCTAAGGTTCTACAACCTTCTCTTAAGTCCCACGATTTTCTCTACAATTTCTGTTTCATGTTTCCACACGTTAAAGTCGTATCTCAAAGGCCCAGGGATCGGTCAAACGGTAAAGTCTACGTTTTCGTAGGATTTCGTGGCAAAGCGAGATCGGATGGGAAAGAGTTGATGTCTGTAGCGGTACGTAGCAGGTGAGGATCGATCGGATTAGCAAATGGGAAGCTCGAGGACTCGCTGTCAGAGGCGATGCGGATGTTTGTTGATCCCTTTGCGCGGCGAGTACTCGAACACGCGTTTGTTTCATTACCGTCTGCCGGTTACCCGCCGTTGTACATCAATTACAGGAGCCCGCTAATCAGAACAAGTCTACCGGAGCCACGGTAATGGCTTTCCATCGTCCCTCAAGTACGATCGACCCGATCGATGTTGGATTGAATGGGAGGCGGCTGGGATGCGCGTAGGTCAGACCCCCGTAATCACGTCGATTGAGATCGAGCGGAGGGTTTCCGTCAAGATGCCTCTCGCGATTGGTAATACGTGTCTGCCATAAGGCCGTACAATTACGCGTGCACTCGCTCGTTCCTCACGCCGCGCTGCCGACCATCCCGTTTACTATTCCGATACCACTTTTACAGAACGATCCTCCAAACGGAAACCTCGTTCGATCCCTTGCGCAAAAGGCCTACATAAAATATTCTTTTCGATCGAGTATCTGGAATTACTTCATGTCCATTAAATTAAAAAAATATTGCTATAAGTCTTCATTTCCGCAGATTCAAATGAAATAGGGGTCTCATTAATGCTGAAATAAAATACAAAACTCGTTAAGATGGACGTACCAAGGTGAAAATGAAATGGAGGTTCCAATGAAAAATTAAGCAACTCGTAACCCGAATATCGAAATAAAATGGTAGTATTCGAAGAGTCCTGCTCACCTGGCGTGACGAAGAGCACGATACCGAGGAGCAGGGTCCTCGTCGCCACATCCGCGATCCACCGGAAGTCCCTGCGACACCACCGGAATCGATGCCTCTTGCCGCCCTCATCCTCTTCGGCGTCGTTGCCGAGGAATCTGCCGACGGAGATCCGCCTCAGCTTTCCGTACAGCGAGCCGAGTAGGCCACCGCCACCCTTCGATCGTCTCACACGTTTCTCGTGGCCATTTTCTTCGTCCTCCTGACGCCTGCACGGCCGGGAAGAACCTGTACAAGTCGGTTGACCGGAAGCGAGGGTCGCTTGCAGGCCAACCCTGTCGGAAAAATCAATTTTATCGGTCCACGAATCGCCGGGCTCGCCTCGGTTCAACGATACCAACGCGAAAAAACCCCGGCCTACAATGCTACGATATTTATTATCGATACGGGGAGCCAGCCACTTAACTGTATCGCCTCGATTTACTCGTGAATTACTCGGCGTACTGGAAAATCAATTACCGCGTTGTATTCTCCCGGTTAATGTTCGACTGCTTTTGTTTTTGCACTTGTGGTTTGCGAGTAAATAATGTGAACAGTTAGGCGACTGTTGTTCGTTGCAACCCCGGTGACAGAAGTGACGCAACTCGAGAAATTTTTGATATTATTTACTCACGTTTCGGAATTGGAAGAATGCTATTTGTCAAACAGGATCAAGTATGGACGCACTTACTACGAGAGTCAAATCAGAACTAATAATGACACGTATGTTTGGCGCGTATTATTATGCGTTGACTACATACAGTTTCGATACAGGAAGAATGTTATTCGTCAAACAGGATCAACTACGAGAGTCAAATCAGAACTAATAATGACACGTATGTTTGGCGCGTATTATAATGCATTGACTACATATAGTTTTGAAACAGGAAGAATATTATTCGTCAAACAGGATTAACTACGAGAGTCAAATCAGAACTAATAATGACACGTATGTTTGGCGCGTATTATTGTGCGTTGACTACATACAGTTTCGAAACAGGAAGAATATTATTCGTCAAACAGGATTAACTACGAGAGTCAAATCAGAATTAATAATGAGACGTATTTTTGGCGCGTATTATTAAGCATTGACTACATACAGTTTCGAAGCAGGAAGAATGTTATTCGTCAACCAGGATCAAGTATAGACGCATTTACTACGACAGTCAAATCAGAACTGATAATGACACGTATTTTTGGCGCGTATTATTAAGGATTGACTACATCAGTTTCGAAGCAGGAAGAATGTTATTCGTCAACCAGGATCAAGTATAGACGCATTTACTACGACAGTTAAATCAGAACTGATAATGACACGTATTTTTGGCGCGGACTATTAAGCATTGACTACATACAGTTTCGAAGCAGGAAGAATGTTATTCAACCAGGATCAAGCATAAACAGACTTACAATAAGAGTCGACTATAGAACATCGCGTTGTTAGTGCAGTTTTACGACGATAAGAATATTCGTCGTTCACGATCAAGTATAAATACACTTGTTTACAATGAGAGTCGGTACAAAACTGATAACACGCGTGCAATCCTCACGCGATCTCGAGCAAGCAACGTATTTGCCCTCTAGCGGTCAAATCGTGAAGATATACGCATAAGATTTTCCTGTGTAGTCAAGAGGTCTCTTGTGACGTATTCATAGTCGTCACTCGGAAATTGCGTTTCGCAGAGGTTGCGTCAGTTTTGTTGTCAAGAATGGTTATGTACGTGAACTGTTTATTTACCTTTCTTCGTCGTCGCAGTGGCCTCCGTCCGCTGTCGAAGAACCATCGTGTCTTATGGAACGAGGGCCCTGGGGAAGAGTGCTTCCTGAACACCTGGACTCGAGCCTTCGCCGGAGGTCCGTGGCTTGTAGCCCTCCTCCGACCCCCATTCCCCCGCTCCCATAGTACCTGCAAATGACAAGGTAACCTATTCAATACCTTTATCAGTGATTAATAGTGAAATAATAGTGAATTATTTGTGTATTAACGCTTCCTTTCGAATCGTATTCGAGAATTCCTGTTCTTAAGCGCAATAAGGAAAAATTGCTCTGCAATAATAACCCTGCACAAGAATTACAATATGTTACGTTCCGATTTGAAATATGCCGAAATATTCCGATTTGAATCCGCACAAAAATTAAAATCGTAGTAACCGATTTAAAATTGTTCTCCATAAAACAGTATAATATTAAACTATTTCGTTCCAAATTAAAATAACTCTGTACAAAAATTACTATATAAATCTATTTCGTTCCGATTTAAAATTGCCCACCATAAAAATTACTATATAAATCTATTCCGTTCCGATTTAAAATTGCCCACCATAAAAATTAGTATGTAAATCTATTCCGTTCCGATTTAAAATTGCCCACCATAAAAATTACTATATAAATCTATTCCGGTTCGATTTAAAATTGCCCACCATAAAAATTAGTATGTAAATCTATTCCGTTTCGATTTAAAATTGCCCACCATCAAAATTATTATATAAATCTTATATTAAATCTTATATTAAAATTATAATATAAAAATTACTATGTAAATCTATTCCGTTTCGATTTAAAATTGCCTTCCATAAAAATTATTATATAAATCAGTAATATCAGTCAATATTATTATATAATATTACTGAGAAGTAACCTATTTGCAAAAAATTATTATCGATTGACGTTTCGATCTGAATTCAGATCATTCTCGGAATCGAGTGTTTTGAATTGCGTAAGATATATTCACATCGCGTGATCTAAATTTAGATCGAAAGGTCAATCGATAATAATTTTTTGCAAATAATCTACTTCTCAGTGTAACTTTGATCGAGTGCGTAACAATTACGATCGATAACTCAAATCAAAAATTTCATAAATCTATTTTTTGAAATTTTCAAAGATCCAAATTAAAATAACTAAAAATTACAATATAAATCTATTTCGTTTCAATTTAAAATACCCTGTATAAAAATTGCAATATAAATCTATTTCGTTACGATTTAAAATTGCCCTCCATAAAAATTACAATATAAATCTATTTCGTTCCAAATTAAAATAACCCTGTATAAAAATTACAATATAAATCTATTTCGTTACGATTTAAAATTGCCCTCCATAAAAATTATAAATCTATTTCGATCCCATTTAAACCCAACCCTGCGAATACAAATCCATTTCGTTCCAAGAATAAAATCACCCAGTACAAAAATATAAACCACTGCTACAAAAAAAAATAGAATTTAAACATTTTCCTCGACGCCAATAACCCAAACAATTTCGCAACCCCCAAATTCTCCGCAGTCTGTAAACATCCCTCGAATTTAAAATTACAATTCAACTCGTACCAATTAAAATCAATCCCGTACCAAACCGACAAAACTCGTTCTAATTTAAAATAACAATTTTATTAAAAAAAAACAAACCAACCACCCGCTCTACAGAAACATTTCCCTCGTTACCAATGACCCAGCTAACATTGCAAACCCCTATTTCCCCGCTAAGAAAAAAAGAGTTCCGGGGAGAGAAATAAAGAAAGAAAGAGGTAGCCGCATAATATCGCGAGATAATGCCTTAATCGATCGGCGCGCCGGTCGGTTTAATGCTCGATTCTTATCGCGACCCGATTACTTCGTCGAGAACCGAGAGGCCGAATCGTTCGATAAAGGGTTCGATTGGTTCGATTCGACACGAATGCCGGTTATCAGGGTTGCTTGGTGGAACGAGGAGAACGTGGAGCGAAACTATAGAGAGAGAGAGAGGGGGAGAGGGGTTGCCGTCGCGTTCCGGTTTCCCTCGGCTCGTGTCTGCTCGCAGATGTCTACCGGCACGGCGTCTAACATCAGCGGGGGTGGATTGGGACGCCTCGGGCTCGAATACTTCTCCGGATACCGGAGCCAGGATATCGGACGCTCGACGAGGCTCGATACGATCGTCCATTCACGGCACGATTCCGCTATTTTCAATCAGAATCCGTCCCGACGCCGGTCGGGGCCACGGCTCTCTTTAAATTGCTCGGAAAAACTTGTTTGCACCCTCCGGCCCCTCCCCACCCCCCGATTCTAATTAACCCTCGCCGGTGTCCCGACACAAACCGAAACTCGATTTTTTCAAACACGTTCACCTTTAACCCCTAACAATCCCACAATAATCAGAGTAATTCGATCGGGGCTCGGAAAAATTTGTTCGCTCAACCCCCCGAATCTAATTAACCCTAAACGCGTCCCGATCCAAACGGGAACTCGATTTTTAATTCTTTTACGCGAGTTGACAGCTTCAACCCTTAAAAATATCACGATAATCAATTTTGGAAATGGGTTATTAATAAAAGACACACTGATACTTTATACTTGAAATAAAAGTCTTTATTTCATGGCGCGGGAGGAAGCTCTTTATTCAGAGGAATCTTAGCTTCGACTGACTCTAAGAAGGAAACCAATTTGGAACCCCAAGTATGGAATAGGGTTCCCATATCTCCAGACTGTTTAGGTTAGCCCCCACAGTCCGGCTCTTGATACAAAGTATACAAAGAATGAGTTGCTTTGAAATCTCTGTTTAGAATCGAACCTGAGAACGTTCCATCGAGACTTTGTAATCTCTATCTGAGAACGTTGATTTAGTTTTGATAAACTAACAATCAAAGTATTAGATTTCAAGGTTTGTACCATTAAAAGCGTAGCGTTAAACAAGGGAAACGACGTATAGCGGTGAGAGAATTTTTCTTTTCACCGAGCAATTTTTAATAATTAAACTGCTCATTAAATTGCTGAGGCTTGTTTGAGCCCGCCGCCCCACTCTCGCGCGCAGGTTCCAATTAAAAATCCCGGAACAATTAAAGTAATTCAGCCGGGGCCAGGTGGAGATCAAAGTAATTTCGTGATAAAAGCTGCGAAGTTGAAGCTGGCTATAGGGATTGCTTTTTGATTTTATAGATCGTGTTGCGAGGAAGTTGAAGTCAAATGGGTTACGAAGAAAATTAATTTTCCAGATGGACAGCGTCTTCGCGATTAAAGCAAAATTGTTTTTCAGGGTGAACCGACACGATCGACGCGCAAGGGTTGACGAAAGTGGAGCACAAACGGTGAAACAATTGTTTGCAGCCGCTGTAAATATTTGTGAACAAATGCACTCACCCCTGCCGTTCCGCCACCACTACCGCTGCCCGGATCTTCCGCTCCCGGCGCCGATTTTCAGCAAATTCGCCACTTCTTCAGCCTCGGTAGCAGCCGCGTCAGCCACCGCAACGTTCCGATGCTAGCATCACCTGCGAACAGACGCGAGAACTCTCGTCAGATATCTCGTTTCGAGATGGCGTAAAGAAAATTAGACGGTTAGGCGAGCACGGTTCGCAACACTCGAACGCTACGCTAACCCAGCGAAGACCCTTACACGGGTTGACGGGCGTGTATGTATTACACGTGCGCTTACATCGTGATTATCGAGCACGGCTGCCTTCTTCCTAGAAGCCTCTAGTTGAAATTCTAGGCAGGCGGACGCTGAATCGAATCGATTAGCAAAATACGTGCTCAGACGCGAACGCGATTCGATCGATTCGGCTTTGCCCGTGGCCCAGGGACCTAATCGCCGGAAATGCTTGACTGACACTGTCCATGTACCTTTGGGCCAACGTTCATCGACCTAACAGGGCCCTTAGAACTTCCTCGAAGCACTAGTTAGCAGCTCTCTTCGCGAGATTTGAAGGGGGACAGTCAAATCTGTAGGAGATTCTGTAGAAAATAAGCTTGGAGGCTTTTCGAGGATTTTGGATCCAAGAACGAGCTGAAAGGATCAGACAAGATCCGATGAATGGCTCCTGATAGATCGAAGGGCTGGTTAGTTCTGCCACGGAGGGGGTTGCTCTAGTACTGGATTTAAAAAATTCCAGGTCAGCCATTCTGTGAGGACATGGAACAAGAAAAATACAAGAATGTTCCTTGGAACTTGTACAACGAAAATCACATCTTACAGTTTTTTTCAACTTCGTTTTTTCATTGAAAAAAAAAATTGCAAAAGATGGTCGCGAAGATGTCATATTTGTGTATAACATTGGTCCTCTCGTGTTCCAGAGTGGTCCGGGTTAATTTCGCAGCGAGCCGGCTTTCAACGATAGCTCCATCATAGGGGCGCGGGTTTATTCCACTCGCATAAAATGTTAAACATCCATAATTCAATATGCAAACATTAATGATTTAAATCACAAATCCTTGGCCGGTGTACATGTGAGTGTTCGCATTTCCGTGAATTAAACCGTGCCGGAATTGATATTCGATTCGAGGGAAAAATATTCCCCGCAACGAATATCGAATGTTAATAATTAACCGGTGAAATTCAATTCGATATTGATATTTTTAATTTAACCGGCTCGCGGTGTAGTTCTCGGGAAGGATTTGTTGCCACGGATCGTGCAACTTTTCGAAAAAGACTGCATCGATTTGAACGAAATGGAAACTATCATAGTTGCGCTATTGTGTTAGTAAATCAAGGAACCGACGCGAGAAAAGTTAGCAAGAATTTCAATGCGTCAATTAAAACGAAAATTTCCGCGTACAGAGAAAACTGCGATAGTTGTGCGTGAATTGTGTTTCGCAGTCAATTAAGGAGCCATTGACGAATTCCACGGTCCCGATTTTCTCATCGCTCATTGCCGTTATGCGCGGCAATTTATCGCGCAGAATGAACTCGTTAGAAACGCACAATGGAAGAATAGACGAATTAATTATATTATTCCGCAATTAACTTACCGGTGTGCGAGAACGTAACGCGTTGTTCAAAGGGCAATTAATTCTCACGAGGCATTGATATAAGCGCGCGTAACGTCAGCAAAACAATTCGTAGTTGCAGGGGTTAAAGGTCAGAACCACTGTGGGCTGTTTCGTATCTTCATTATAGCACCGTGTGGCTCTTTATATGAAATATAAATTCACCGCGTTGATTACGAGAGATGGGAGTCGGATAACGATTAATATCTTGGCCGGACTGTTTTAATAAGTTTCACGAGTTAAATTCTTCTGGTGATCCATCAAGAGCTGTGCAAAGGATTTCGCCAGATCCTTTCGGCTAATATTTGCATTTAAAGTCATCGAAAATCCTCTTAATAACTTTTTCATTAATACACAGTTCTCAGTGAGAAAATTACCAGATACTCTCGAAACCGCCCGCTTTCAAACGCACCAAAGTTTCTCGCGTCAGGTTCCATAGTTACCGAGATAAAAATTCCCGATTATCGCTATTACTCGACCTCTTGAGTCGAGAGTCCACGCTGGTCACTTTCTCGAGAGGTGTTCGCACGCTGCAAATACTTTTTTTATTCAACAATTAGCCACGGTATTTTATCACGGGATTATTCCAATTTATTCCCGTGTCTGTGATTTTATCGGAGCGTGGGAGAGTTAGGGGTTGAAAGGGGGGTAGCGTCGCGGGGATGCGAGATGTCCCACCGGCTCGGCGCTAATAACCGTGGAACACGAAGACGAGTTATGACAGGTGATGTCGTGGGGGTGGTTCAGCGGGGGTGGAATTGAGCGGAGGACATGTGCCATTGTTCAAAGCGGGACGTTCCTCTCTCTCTCTGTAGGTGCGCTATTAGCACCCGGATCCCTCTCTGACCCGTTCGAAGGTGCTGACGGGTTTCCAGTTAGCCGGCTCCCGCGTGTAACCATACCGGAATCCCGGTTATGGCACGCTTCATCGCCGGTTTACTCCGGGACGACGGAAACGCCGCACCGTAGTGAACAGACTGCGTTTCCGGGAGCGGCCGGTTCCACGGGACAGTAAAACGCTCTCCAGGAATAATATCGGCGTGAAACGCTAATAATCGTAAACGGCGGCGAGAGCTGTGTTCTCTTCGTTTTATGAATCCGAACCCCTCCGGCGCGGATACGCGGGCAGACGATATTTCAACCCCTTCGGCCTTCCGTCGCGGTTATCGATCCGCGAACTTCGAGGAAACGGAAGTGTAAAATTGAACGACGGCGATGGTAATGGATTTTCCAGCCTGAAACGACGACTGCGTCGCGAGGAGAGCTTTCCGCGGACTATACTGTTTCTATAGAAATAGCAATAATTCTCGGCGCAAGGTTCGATCAATATTAATTTAAAGCAAATTTGCGATTTTGCTAATTACACTTTCGACGTTTCGGTCCTAGTTTGGACCATTTTCCAGAAAGATGGAAAAAGACTATACTGTTTCGTCGTGAATTATTATCCTTTGCACTCTCGGGGCCCACCGGGTCACAAATTACTAGACTGCGAATTTTTATGCACAGTCTGTACTAATTTACAGAAGCTACGAAAATTTCTGTTCTTAATTCGGCGAAGTCTTCGTCTAAGAAAGGCACTAGGGTCCGTGCTGTTTCTTAGATCGTGTAGTTCTGCTATTTCCTTGTGACCTGGCCCACGGGTTGATTTTTTTTAGAGTACGGAGATCCAGCGTCGTTGATCGAGGTCAATTAGTGCGATATTCGGCGAGGGTAAATTGCGCTCGATCGACAGATCGCGGAAGCGAAATTGACCGCGAACTTTCGGCAATTTGGCCGTGGCGTTGCAGGTAATAAACTCGCGCGCGCTCTCCCTTCGGAATTGATTGGTGGATCGACGCCGACGCGCCGTCACCTGCCGGCAATAAATATTGCGCCGCTAGCGATCGTCGCTAATCGTGGGCGCGCAAAAATAACATGTTTGATCATGGAAGCGACGCGTACATCCGCGCATCCGTCGCAATCGCTCGCTCTGCCAGCTGACAATCATTTTTCGCCCCTCGATCGAGGACCGACAGGCAGGGTCACGCGGGAGCTGTCCGACACCGGCCAATTAGCCCGATACGCTTCCGTTCCGTTCCGATGACAATGAGCCGACGAAAAGGTGCGTCAAGGTATGCGTAATACGCGTCCATGCCGCGCCGGTCTCCTGCGAGTCGCTGCAGGTACCCGCAATTCGATCGTTCGAAGTTCGTCGGACTTTCGCGCGTAACTTCGTTATTAATAAACATTTCCAAATGGAAAAATTACGGTATATTCTACAGAGCACACTGCTCGCACACGCGGACGATTTTTTGAGGAAGGTCTCACCGTTCTCGAGAAAAAAATTCCCGAAGATCCCCCGGTCTCCATTTAATCGTATCTCTATCGCGAGAACTCCGCCGCTTCGTGATTAATAAATATTTCTTAATGAAAAAATTCTGCAATATTCTACAAAGTATGCCGTTCACTTACGCGAAAGATTTTTCGAACACAGTCTCACCGTTCTCGAGAAAAAAATTCCCAACGTTCCCCCGATCTCCATTTAATCGTATCTCTATCGCGAGAACTCTGCCGCTTGGTGATTAATAAACATTTCTTAATGAAAAAAATTCTGGAATACTCTACGTAGTACGTCACTCGCGCACGTGTAAGATTTTTTGCAGAATGCTTCGCGGTTCCCGAGAAAAAAATTCCTAAAGCTCGTTCGGCCTGTCCGGGAAACTGGGACGAGTTTACACCGCGAGGGCTCGCGGGATTCAAGATAGCGATTTAAGAACAGAAGAGCTGAGGGCTGATTGCTTCAGTGTCAACACGTCAATCATCCCCGTGGAATCGTCGAGAGGACGGTTCCTTTCAGACGGGGGTTTGTGTTTCTTTCGACGCTGGTCAAACGTCATCATCCGGCGGCCTCGGGTTCGTTTCCTTTTAGCACCGAAATTCGAACGGGACTAGCCGTGTGTGTGGTGCAGTTAACCCAGAACCTTGACGGTAATAATTAACGTACTCATCATCGTGCCGCAAGGACGTGCGAACGGATCCCGTGACGCATAGGCTCTTGTGCGCGATGAAAGGGCTCCGGGTCGCGCTGACGCGGACATGCATTTAGGACGAGATGCACAAACCGACAATGGCCCCGCGGATCCCTGCACCGCGGACGCAACGGCGCTGGAACGAGTGGTTCGTTCGCGTTCAACGGAGTCTGAGCCCTTTGGACTCAAGAACCGTCGTACTGTCCCTTTCTGTGTTGATGAAAATCTGCACCGCCATTCAGTGGCGGTTTTGACAAATTATTTTTTCTTCTCGACTGCGAGACCTGCGGAAAAATTCTGAAAAAATTTCTGAAAACACCCTCAACTGCGTAGTCCAAGGCCGCAAAGTTCAATTTCCCAAAAGCCACGAAGAAAGTCTCATACTTGCAGTTTTCCGGGCACCGTACAGGGCCCTGAATTGGATTATTCTCGTCCGAAAATATCCGAACGAAAGGATCGCATCTGCACCGAAGTGCCGCGACAAACTCGTCGATTTCCGGTGAAAATGATTCGAATTCGAGCGTCCATCGAGAGCCGGAAAAAAATTCGGCACAGTTATCGCTTAGTATGCCTCGACCCGGCCTCGCGCTGCTTTCTTTGGGTGTGCGCGCGGCCCGTCTGCTGAGAAAACAGACCGTGTTATTCTTCGTTCAAGGACCGGGTCCCTCTTTCTCCTCAGTTTTTCGCGCGTCCGTCTGTTCAAAGGCCCGCGGATCCGCAACCTTCGAGAGAATGCTCGCGGCGCACCTGTCGGGGCTGAAATAGCCGAGGTCGGCTAAACAGTCCGCGCGTCGCGGCGGGCAGAGCGAGTTTTAACAGACACGGGGCGGAGAGACAGAGGAGCGGTATAAACGACGCCCGGAGACTTCATCAGCCGCACAAAGAAGCGCCGTTTCACCCGGTGGTAAGAAAAAATCGGATGCACTTTGCGCGCCGAGAGACCGGCCCGGGCGCATCCTTGAGGCAGCAGCCATTGCGCGCTCGGAAATATGTGTCAAGTATACGGGGGGGGAAAGAGTAACGCGGACTCTCTCGTGCAAATGCACTTGACATATTCTGCGAGACTCGCCCCCCTTCGTCGTTCGCCGTTTCCAGGCTACTTTTCGGAAGATGTTTCTCCAGGGAAAATAACTCCGGGCGATGCCGCGCCGGCCTGATGCGAACACGCTGGAACCTGCACCCCCGCGTGTAAACTGTTGCGCGCTGTGATCATGATTTACAAAAAATCACAGGCACAGGAAAATATTTTCGGGGACACGGCGAAGGGGATGGTCATTCTTAATGGAACAGTTGCGATGATTTGTTCCCAGACGCTGCTCGTAAAATCTGCGAGAACGCCTCCGAGAGAACTCGATATTACGGAGTCGATATTCGGAGATTTCCCCGGGGCCGCTGCACCTTAAGCATCCCCCACTTTAAAATCCATTTCCGGCGTATCACCTGCTGTCCGTCACCGAATTCTCTTCTCGGTTCGTATCCTTTCCAACCCTCCGACACTTCACCGTTCACCCCTCTCCTTTATTTCCCCTGCCGAGTTCGTATCGCTGCTCCTCCATCTATCCCACCTTTGTTCTGCCGTCAACCCCTCCCCGGGTCTTATCCTTCGCGTAATCTCAGGTGAGAGTCCGACAACCCTAACGCAGAGGCAACCCTTCCCGGCTAACCACTACCTTCTGTCTCCCGTAATTTAACCCTCCGAAAATATCTTATTCGTATGTAATTCTTATTTTTCATTTCGGAAACCATGATGCTGGGTCGCGGAAATTACGAAAATTATTCGGACGACTTTTGAGAATTTGGTAAATGTTCGTCGTAAATGCGTAACTAAAATTTTTTTTTTAATTTTCAATTTAAAAATAAAAGTATGCGATGCTTTTCGTTGGCAAGGAACGGGTTCGAGCGCGGCGTTCTCACGAAAGGGGGTCGTCGCCGCGACGGCTTCTGGTTCCGCGAACTATTCGCGTTCGGAATTCGCAGAGACCTCTCGCGGAATTGTTGTTTCTCGGACTTGGGAACCGAGAGCGGAAGTTGTCGTTCCATCTGACGAGTTTAAGCGAAACAAGCTGCGCGGCCGGATTCATCGATCGGCTTCCGGCCGCGGACAAAGTCTGCTTCGCGCGGCCCGGCCCGGCGCGGTGCGGCGCGGCGGATGAATAAGTGAACGGTGAGCGCTTCCTAGGAACGGCGATGGTGAAAACTTGATGAGACAACTTTAGATTTGTTCCACATTCCCGAGACTTCGCATGGAAGCCGCGATCCTTCCGCGAACGAGGCGCGCGGCATCCAAATCGCACAGTGATCCGCAGAGCACCCTTTTTCCCCGGGAGCTTAATTTTTAAGGGTTCCTCCCAGCAAACTTCCATTTCCGACAACACCCGGGTCGGAATTCCATATGAAGAATAAAAAGAGATTTTGGGAAACGTGTTGGATTGCGTGACAGTGTAGGATCCAACGAAGGAAAGGTAGAAATTTTTACGATTTTCTTACACAAACTTACGAAAAGAACATTTTCCAAAAAATCCCTTGACGCGCTGAGTGAAGAACAATTTATCGAAACAATCTTGTTGAAATTGTTAGGAGGTTCTACCACGAGGTAATTAATAATTTTCTCCGGGGTTGACAAATTAAAATAACCCGTAACGTAAAATTGGATAACTGTAAAGTAATACTAGTTCGCAACTAATGAAACGTCGATCAAGAATGTGTCGGATCGTCGCAAGATCGAGCTTACCGAGGTGCTAGATCACAGATTCCATAGGACGTTGCGTGCCCCCGTAATTGAAAATCTTTTCGCCGAGGTGGCGGAAGAAATTAGTGGAAAACCGCGGCCGCATCCCCCCTTTGTTTCCCGGCGCGGCGCGCTGCTCCCCTTTGGAACGGAAGCTTTACGATCTTTCATAACCGGCGAAGAGGCTGTGGAACTCTCTTACCGGGACTACGGGGGAGCTTTAACGTTATTACACCGTGGACCGAATATAAGCCAGAGCCCGCAGGAGCTGAAGGCGTAAAGCCCCGAAGGATATCACCGCGCCGAGAGAAATTTCATCCACCAAGTGCCGGTCGCGTCGTTTCGCTCGCTGTTCGAGCTGCCTGATTTTCTGCCTCGACCCTGTCTCCAGACAGTCGTGGAAAGCTCGCTGATGGGGGTTGATTCAACCCACCGACCGCTCGTCCCGTCGCTCGAACCCGCGAAAATTATGGGGCAAATATTTTTCGCGACCTTCGGGACTCGCTCCGATCGACCCTGGGGAGGTGAGAAAAGCTGTTTTTTAGAATCAACAATTTTTTTTACCATTTTTCACTGTCAGACCTCTTGGAAGAATCTTTACAACCCTTAATTCCTGTAAAAATTGCCATTAAAATAGAAGAGAAAGTTTTAAAATTATTTTTTGATCTGATTCAGTCCCTCGTGAGCTGA
Source organism: Lasioglossum leucozonium (assembly GCA_028454225.1). Taxonomy (NCBI): domain Eukaryota; kingdom Metazoa; phylum Arthropoda; class Insecta; order Hymenoptera; family Halictidae; genus Lasioglossum; species Lasioglossum leucozonium. Next base: position 6,641,020 of record CM052214.1, read on the forward strand.
TAAACAAATTTTTTACAATTACACAATTTCTTAAAATTTTTCACAATGACACCTCTCGATGGAAGACCCTTTACAACCCTTAATTCCTATAAAAATTGCCATTAAAATACAAAAGAAAACTCCAAAATTATCTCCTGTAGTGACTCAGTCCCTAGTAAGCTATTAACAAATCTTTTACAATTTCACAATTTCTTAAAATTTTTTACAATGACACCTCTCGATGCAAGACCCTTTACAACCCCTAATTCCTCTAAAAATTGCCATCAAAATACAAAAGAAAACTCCAAAATTTCTCTTGAACTGACTCAGTCTCTAGTAAGCTGATAAACAAATTTTTTACAATTTCACAATTTTTTAAAATTTTTCATAATGACAGTTCTCGGTGCAAGACCCTTTACAATCCCTAATTCCTCTAAAAATTGCCATTAAAATGCAAAATAAATTTGAAAAATTATTTCTCCAACAAATTCCCCAGAACACGGACATTTAGCATCTCGCTGTAAACAATGGCCGCGCCTCTAAGGCCATCCTCCGCGCTACAGTAACCACTCCCAGGAGTCCGCAACGTGCACCGAAGACGATCACCTCTCGAGGAGGAATCGAACGATTTCGGCATTTCTCGGCGGAATGACACGGGGTATCTCTCGCTTCCGGTTCCGGGGATAGTTCGTGGATCGCTCTGGGTAGAATCCTCGGCATCCTGCCCGTCCCTGTGGGCTCACGGCCGCAAAAGTTTCAGTTATTTCGGCGGCTGGGCCCGCTCCTCCGGATATCGTTTCACGGATGCCTGGCCGCCCGGGTGCACTCAGTTTAGTCGCGTTTCGGTATTCCGCCGGCAGTTCTGCGGTCGGCGAGGGTGACGGTGCAGTCGCGGAGCGCAGCCGGTGCAGGCGCGATGCGTTTTGCGGCGCCCGCGGTCGTTACGCAGTGCTGCGAATGCCTCGGCGATGGCCTACCGCAAATATCGCCGGAACCTTTCCATAAATGTATCGCGAACCGCTCGCGGGACACCCGAATCCCGGACTCAGGGGCGCCCTCCCGTGGCCCTCGCTTTAATTAAACTTACCGAGCAAAAACCTTTCGCATAAACGTCACCGCCCACCACTGTCCGCGAAACCGCGATAAACCACTGTGGGAGGAGCACAGAGGCGTGAGATCGGAATTGTTTGGCTGGAAGAGTTTCAAAGTGTTCGGAATAGAGGAAACTGTTTATTCGGGCGGTTTTTGCGCTTCGAGTTGCTCGGCTGGCCCCCGGAGCAAAGTTTAGGGGCTGGATACGTCGAGAGTGGGCGTGGTTATGTGGCAATAGGCGGACGGGAACTAGAAATCTAGTTTGGAGCACCGGTCGCTCTGAATTTGTCAAGTTTTCAGAACCAACAGATTCTTGATTTCAATGCGAACCCCCAGTGGGCGTGGTTAGGCACAGTAAATAGGCGGGGCAAGTTGTTCTTGTCATTTCCAAGCTCTGATCTAGAAGACTACAATTACTTTCGGCCAATTATGAAAGTCAGAGAACTATTTCACCCTGATTGTAAAGATTGCCATAAATGGGCGTTACCTGGGCGTGGCCCGAGCCACGTAGAGAAATTTACTTCTACATCATGCCTGAACTTTTACAGGCTTCGAAAATTTAGTTTTGGGTACCATAGTGACTGTTGTTTTCTATTACATTGTATCTCCGAACCCCGAGAGGGCGTGGCCACGTTACCCCCACTGAAAATCCCCTAAAATTCTAGCAATTGTTTTCTGAAGAACGTGACTTTCTCGTTGTAGTAAAAACGTCTCTGTCCCGTAATTCCTAACAAGAACCGAACTCCGGTCTAAAAAAAAAAGAAAAAAGGAAACTCGACCGTCGTTTCCGGTGGCCGATCGCTCGAACAGCTTCGTCGAAAGCGACCGCCGTGTTCCTTCCGTGTCGTTATCGCAGCTAATCCGAGAGGCCACGGCGAGCGACAACGCGACGTTCCGTGAACGAAAACCAGGTCGATCGCGTGCTCCCTGCCATTTCTGTCCTGGCCAGCCGCGAGTAATTCCACGGGTCCGCGGAACCTAACCGCTCTCCTCGAACAACCGCGACACGTGCAACAGAGAAATTGCCTTATGCCGTGTGCCGGGAAGCCTGCCGAAGCGATTCCATACGATAAACTCCTGCTACTCCACTTGTCCCCCAGATACTTATCGCCATCGCGGTAATTATTATTGTCACTAGCGTTGTAAACGCGCGTCCGCACCCTTTCGCCAAACGATCGCACTTAATAGCGCGCGGTCCCGCAGGCGATCTCCGGAATTCTTTTCCAGAAAATCCGCTTTCGTCTGTTCACAAAATTCTCTGGGCACGTTCTCCTCCCATCTATCAAGAAATAGAAAACAATTTTTCGGAGCCAAGAAAGCGAGTAGTTTTTAACTTAACACAAATATGTTTTAGCTTACAAAAATGGCAAGGCTCTATTTATTTAGATTTTGTGTATTTTTTAACACAATGTTTAAGCAACTCCATATTTTTTATAATTGTAAAATGAAAAATACAAAAGAGGTCATTTGAGTGACCCCCTCACGGTAGGTTTAGTGTTAATAGAGCTCGATTTTTCCCCCAGAAAACCGTCTCATCGATTTCTCAAAAATTTCCCTAGCACCTTCTTTCAACCTTGAAGACGTGGGAAATAATTTTCCGGAGGCAAGATAGTGTGTATTTCCGATGCGGTAGCAATTTTTCCCGGATCCCTTTGACTTTCTGGGCATCTCGAGAACGGAAAGTTCGATCATAATCGAATCGGCGTTAATCGAAGGAGCACAGTCAAGGTTTGTCAACCGCAATCGAGTTAAGCAGTGTCCCGTCGTCGATCGGACTCGTCGAGGAGTTATCGGTCCGGTCGACGTCGCTTTCAGCCCTGCGGAGCGGGTGGAGGGTGGGGGGGAATCGAATTTGCATAGAGTCCTCTGTCTTGTTGATTCGGTAAGTCGAACCACCGCTTTGGATTACCCTCTCGAGGGGGTTGGTTGGTTCCTCTACAAATTGCACACAACCTGGCCGCCATGCACGTCGGACAATTTGCCAACAATGGTTTCGATTCCGGGTGTTCCAGAACCAGGACTCGCTACGAGAATAAACGAGTGGACTCAATTATCCAAGTTTGATCTGTGTTCCCGGTGGGGGGGTTGAACAAGCGAACTACTCTCTCATTCTCTCTCGCGAACTCTCCGCTCGCCCCTTCAGCAGAGAAAAACTTTCTCCCCTTGTTGTCCAGCGGCCAGAAAACGCCACAATATTCTCGACGAAGAGGGGGATGAAATTTCATTCGCCTCTCTTAAAAGCCGGCGACGCAAGTTCGCCGATCCGTGGAACACAAAGACGGGCAGGATTACCAAGAAAGAGAGCAGTTTGCAGTAACTCGACGTTTCGCAGCCGGGGAAACGGCGGACAGACGGTGCTCGCCTTTAATTCAGATACACAAAGTCCGACGGAGCTGCCTCGGACGTTCGTTTGCATAAAGTTCCCTCGGAGCACCGTGATTTCCCCCGTCCTCCTCCCCCCACACCCCCAACCAACTCTACAACAGTTCCTGGCCAGTTAGGCGTGCTTACTCGTGACAGCGAGATGCGCATTTCACGGATTCGTCGCGAAAATTTTCTGATAAACTCGACCCTTTGAACACGACATTCTGTTCCTCGCAGAACCGACTAATTGTTTAATCATCTTTATAACGTGCAATTAAAAGATGTGCAAATGTTTGTCTCCTTCTCATCACGCAGCCGGATTACGTGCGTCTTCGTTCCACGTTCTTTTACAACGAGAGTTTGCAACCAGAAAATCCGAAAAAATTCTCAAGCGTGTGATTGTACACGCTAAACGTGTCAGATTTTTTTCAGAATTTTCGAATGCAACTACACGGTGAAAGAGTGGTTTTTCCTTTTCTTCGTTGTATCCGCCCTCAAGGGCGAGGTAGAGGGTTGGAACTTGGCACGAAGGGTTCCGCCTTGGTAAGCTATCGAACGAGCTTCCGGTCGAAATCAGTCGAAGGACGTTTTTCAACCCCTTCAACCCTTTTCCGGTCCGACGTTTTACGCCGAGAAACGGCCAGCGACTTCCGGTTGGCCTAATAGATCAGGACAGGGTCCCGGAGCGGCGGCACTTAAGGAAATCGCAATCCTCTTAACGCCGCGACGCTGAACGCTCGTTTAGGGGAATCGGATTCGGCCGCGCGTCCGGAGCGGATCCTCCGCGTGAAATACGCTGCGCGACGAGACAGTCGGCCGCTGAATTTACGAGTGCTCGCCCACCACCCACTCTCCGCTCCCCGCGTTCCCCGGTGAAACTTTTCTACTTGATAATCCGTGTACAGTCGAGAAGCCGGGCAATAATTCACGCTGCGCCGGGGGTCCGAGCTGCTTATAGATTTTCCGCGGCGGGTTTACATTGTCTCGCGGCCACGCGGGGCGCGAGAGAGGAGAGAAAGAGAGAGACGACAAAGAAACTAGTTCATTCCGTGAACTTCCATGAAACTTCGATCCCGACGGTTATTAATATTTATAAGCCTCGGCCGCGGGAGAGCTTCGATTCCGCCGGACCTCCGCTCCTCTCCTCCACCCTCGAGTCTCCTCCACCGAATATTCGACTTGACCCGTTCGGAACACCCGGATTAAACCCGTGGAACATTTAATCTTCGAACAGGAGATTGAACTGTGTTTAGCGCGACTTACCGGCCCCGAATAAAATGCCGTCTCGCTTGACCCGATCGACCGCCTCGGAAATTTCTTATTGCACGACGGATACGCGCGATCTGCTCGACATGACTGCAGAAGCGCATTGCAGGTTTCTTTGGCGGATTGTGAAACGACCAGACTTAATCCACCACCGGGTAGAGTCTGAATACAGAAAGGCGGTGTACAATGTTAAATAAGTTTTTAGTTATTTCTCCGTGGAACCCGTGGCGGTTTTCCGATTGAAACGAATCGAAGCACCGTCCGAAATTCTCCATTTTATCATGGCATACATCAGTGCTCCGTAACCGCTGTGCCGCGATTTTCTCGAGAATAATTAAAATTCAAAATTTAAATAGCTTTATATAAGAATTAAATAAAAGTAAATATCTGCACACATAGAGCTATTTTATTGTGTTTTTTATCCAATAAAAACATATACGTATTATTGTCAACGACCATTGCCTCGCTGAAAACCGAAGTAAAACAGCGTGGGGCGTGGAAGGCGCTTGGATGGGTGACCCCTCGGTAAAAAGCCGGGAAGTGTCCCTCTTGGGTGCTTTTCACGTGTTGTTGGCAAAAATAGGTGGTTCGAAACCCACCTTAATAAAAAGTAGGTCCTGGTGAAATTGGAAATTAGGCGATAGTGTGAAGAGTGGTAAAAGGGGGAGAAGTTGGTAAAATGAATTTGAAACCCTGAGGGGACCAAATATCATTACATACATATACGTATTATTGCAATTTATGTATTTGAAAGCTTTTACTTGTGGTGAAAACGTTGGTGTGCCACGGAAGATAGAGGAGCACTGACATACACAACACTTCTACAACGTTCTATTATCCGAACGCAGCCATTCCCAGTTCGGATACTCGAGGTTCCGCTTCGTCGCAACCTGTGCCGTGCGTGGGCTCATTTTAATCAGGAAACCGCGAGGGATGCGAAAGTTTCACGAAAGAAAAGCTACAGTAAATTTGAATCTCGGTTGTTTCGAGTCGGTACAGCCGTGGTTTTCGACTTCTTCCGTTCGAGCAATAACTCGTGGGCAAAGCCTCGACCGAGCAGCGCCGAAAGGGAAATTGCCCGCTGCCATGCCGAGAGCGAATTTACTCTTGCTGCCACCACCACCGCCACCCCCTGCCCTCTGATAGCGGCGGCTGCTCCTCCGCGTGGGAAACCAATATCTACGGCTGCAGTGGGTCAGCGGATCAGTCGAGAGACTGACACACCGGGCTGCAATCGAACCGGCAGCGACGCGTCATCCCGTTGAAATCGAAATCCGAAACTCTCCCTCTCTCCCTTTGTCGCCGCGATATCCGGTGTCGCCGGTAGAAACGAGTTCCCGTTGATTAATCCACCCCTCGGTTCCTCGATTTCGCTCATTTTCTACCGATTTCCCTGCCAGATATACCCTCCCCATGGAATTTCCCCCGATCCCCGCTCTCTCGAAGACTCGCGGGCTTGCATCGCGGTCGAGTTTACGCGTTCGCGTACGACGAATGTAAGTGAAATATTTATATTTCATTATTTTAACACTAATTTAACACTAAACCTACCGAGCAGTAAAAGAGATTAAAATTTTTTAGCTTATAAAAATTACAAGGCTCTATTTATTTAGATTTTGTCTGATTTTTATATCAATACGTAATAAAAAAATTTATCCAATCAATTTGCATGTGAGTAACTTTATAATGTTAATAATTGTAAAATAAAAAATATAAAACCGGTCATTTAACCGGCAGTGGTAAGTTTAGTGTTAACACGGTAAAAAATATTAGAAAAATTTTGAATATTGTCACATTATTTTCAACCTATCAAACGTAATATAAAGAAAGAAATTAAATTTGTATTTCGCTGCAGAAAATTGTTGATTTTGCACGAAGATCCGCTGTCTAATCATTCGAAAGCAATAAAAAAATTGTTCTCATGAAGAAATAGCCAGCAGGTTTGTCGTTTCGAGGTACTAGAGGTTGAGATCTCGAAATCAATTTTTCGTCAGATATCTAATTTTACGTTTATGTTCATTATATTTATAAATTGAAAAATGATTGCTCGACGGTGAGGGCAGATTGCGGTCGGTTCGAGGGGCGTCGCCATAACAGCGTTAGGCTCCGAAACACTCGATCCCTTCGCCCAGAGAGATAGCTCTCGCGCCTCCGGCAAGATGGATCGACAGGAAGGAGAGACGAGGTCTCTCTCTCTCTCTCTCTCTCGTTTGTAGGAGATACGTCGAGGAGCGTTAATTAAGCGCGAAATTACGAGAGCCTGTGCGCGCTCTCGCGCCTGGTACTTTATTTGCCCTGCAATTTAAGCGCATTGTTAGCGGGCATTAATAGCGCCCCGGATAATTAACCCTTCGGATAGCGGGCACCGCCGACTATTTTAATAAATATTCGGCAGAGTTCCCCGGAAAGCATCGGCGAGGGTTCGACGGCGGCCACGTAAATCCGTATTACAGCGTCGCGAAGATTGCGATTAAGGGTTTAAACGCTTGCTACCCCCTCTCGCCGGATTAAGGCGAATAAATATAGCTTCTTCGAGAGACGATCCAGAGAAGCTAACGATCCCACGGACCCCGTCTGGACGCCCTCGTTTGCCCGTAGATCGACGATCTTCCCGGCAGACGCCGTTATCGATCAGGCCAATGCTGGATAAATTCGAGAAAATTTCGTGCCAGTGATCTCAGTACACTGAAAATTGGGTGTCCGGTAGTGCTCCGAAAAATATTCGACACCGTGTCTTTTTTTATCGGCAACGGTCCACATCGAAGGGGTGAAAACAACCCTCGAAGTTGGGGGTTGATTCCACACTTTTTTGACATATCTCGGAAACCAGAATAAATCTTTTTTTTAGGTTGTGTGTTCTGGAAATTCAGTCACGCAGGATAATTTTAGCAGAAGTAATTTGTTTAAACGATATATTAAAAATTCGATTATTTCTCGCAGTTTCTGCTATTTATTGTTGATTAAATTTAATGTAAACTCAGCTGCGTGTATGATCTTTGATCCGAAACAGTGGGTACCGTGTTTTAGGCTTTTATTTTTTCACACGAATTCTAATTTCCGGGGGCAATTAACTCTGTTATTCGAGGATTCCAGTCAGAGGCTGTTAAGCTATCGCGAAGTGCTCTCGAAGCGATTTTCCACGATTTTTGCGCCGCATCTTTCTCGATTAGAGCGTCCATATCTGCCGTAAGAGCTGGCGCAGCAGCGTGAACGCGGCGCAAAAATAAAATTCAACGGAATACGACAGGAGAATATACGGGGGTTCACGGAAAAATCAGCGCCGGCTATCCGTCAGGGTATTAAAAGTTCCGCAAAAAGCGGACGAAAGAAATATTGGCTGGCATGAATGGTGATGAACAGCCCGGTGTCGACATTCGGATGCTCGCGACGCGGCTACTGCATTACACTGTCACTGGATGAACGCTGTTCGTGGCAGACCCCGTGGAAAATTCTATTCAAAATCGAAATAGACTATACGAAATCGTAGACACCCTCTTCCCTTATTTCCAAAAAGCTTTCTTAACCACGCTAAACCTATCTGGCACTAAAAGCAATTAAAATGTTTTAGCTTATAATAAACGACACTATTTGTTTAGATTTTGCGGAATTTTTATCTCAGTATGTGCTGGGATAAAAAAATTTGTCGAATCAATTTCCACGTAAACAACTTCATTATTTTCATAATTGCAAAATGAAAAATATTTTATTATAGTTTAGCGTTAATACCAATAAAAAAATAACCTTTCAGGTGAAAGTCGAACAGTTTCGGTCGCAGTATAAAATATTAATTCCTGTATGATTTGAGTTTATGCATTTATGACAAAACCAGATTTAGTTGAAACTTTTTGTGGAGATTCTAGGCGCAAAATAAGCAGACCGAGCTTTTTCGCGAAAGCTCATTTTTTCCGATGATATCTAACACATAATTTTTACAAGGAACATTTTTCTAAAGATCGTTCGCAAAGAAGGACAAAGGGTGGTGGTGCAAGTCTCCGATAGTTCATTTCGCATGTTAATTATCAAGTCGCGTAGAATCCGGTCGGCAGAGAGTGCGGGGTGGTGAGTGGGGGTGGGAGTGGTCCCCGAAAAGTTCATTAGCGAGCAGAAGTCTGTCGCGAGAGGCAGGGCTCGGAGAGAGCTGACCAGGTTTAATTACATTTCTCGTAGAAACACGGCGAACTGGACGGGGCCGGTTTAATTACTCCCATTCGCGGCTGTAAAGTGTAAGCGTAATAGACGCCGCGAGCTGCTACGCGACGCGTAATTGAAGGTTTTATGAAAATCGATTTCCCATAAAGCGGCGCATTGTCACGCTACATTAGTCCGAACGAATCTGCGGTTCGGTACGGTAGATCCGCGTCGATTTTAAAATTCTGCCCGAATCTGTTCTGCGAGTCACGTGAAAACCATATCTCCAAATTTTTCATTCCTTCATTTCAGAGGAATTTTTTAACAGACGTTCGCTACGCAATATGGGTGCCCTGATCCGAAACACGCCGAAAACCGGGCCCGAGCCGTCGTCTTATATCGGAGTAATCGTTAAACAAGCGAATTAATAATAATTCAAACACACGCTGCGCTATAATCCACACATTTTTAATTCCTGCTAGAATTCGTGACGCAATATGGGCACCCTGATCCGAAACACGGCGAAAGCCGGTCCCGAGCCGTCGTCTTATATCGGAGTAATCGTTAAACAAGCGAATTAATAATAATTCAAACACACGCTGCGCTATAATCCACACATTTTTAATTCCTGCTACAATTCGTGACGCAATATGGGCACCCTGATCCGAAACACGGCGAAAGCCGGGTCCGAGCCGTCGTCTTATATCGGAATAATCGTTAAACTTGCGAATTAATAATAATTCAAACACGCGCTGCGCTATAATCTGCAGATTTTTGAATTTCTGCTGGAATTTCGGAGGCACCCCAGCGGAGAACTAATAAATTCGTTCACCTGTGCGCTATATTTCGACACAGATCAGCGGAAAAGCGTGGGCTCGAGGACACGTCGCGGACAGGTGTTTCGATGTCGCGGGACTTTGCTGGTGTCTCATTAGCGTTTACAGGACCCGTTACAAATACTGCAGCGACCGCGCCGGTACACGAACACGGTCAAACGAGCCGGACCGCGGCGCGGGAAGCGCGAGCGCGACTTCAATTTCCCCTCGTCCGATTCGTAATTACCGGCGGCGCCTCTTTAATTGAGACCCAATAGCGTAAATGAAAATATTGCTCGGCTAGCGAGCGAGAGCGAGCGAGCTGGCGAGACGCGGGGGCGGTATAGCGCGGCTTTATTACCACTCGCGCGCGAGCGCCTCTCCCTTTCTCCTATAATTAAAACGGTAAATTACCGTATGACCCGTGTCGTTCACGGAAAAAGGGGGATATGCAACGTCGTTAGCGTGCTCGCGAGCGTTGTTTGCGCGCTCGTTTTCATCGCCCGAGCCACGATTTCGTTTTAATCTCTCTCGTTTCTCTCTCCCTCTCTTTCACTCTTTTGTACCCTCTCGCGTGTCCGCTCCCACCAACCCCCGCAACGATCCTTCGCCAATCTGGGTCTTCGATCGAAACGGTTGCACCGAATTATTTCCACGCGTTCTCTCTCTCTCTCTCCCTCTCCCTTCCTCCCCACTATTTTTCTTTTCTCTCCGCCCCGAGTCGGCCGCCTAAACGGTGACACCAAGGTCACACGCTTCCCGAGACCGCTGACCTTCACGCGGCATTAAAATTGTTTCTATCGCAAGAAACCCCCGTGGGACCCGATTAGACATTTCTCTCGCGTTTCAACGATTTCAACCCTTAACCTCTTCGCTGCGGAATTTAGTTTTAAAAATACCCTCCCCTTCCCGCACAGGGCGCGGAATGAACATCGAGCAATGACGACTATACACACGTCGAACGCAGGAAAAATCGTTCTATTATAAATTTGACGAGAATCGAGGATGCATTACATTTTTGTTTGAGTGAAAATTAACCCTTAGCACTCGAGTGGCCACTAAAAATTGCTGTACCATTATTCAAAATATTGTTTATATTATTACGTTGATATTTAATCAAGTATTGTACGAGGTATTATATCAATTTCATGTCCGCAAAACGAAGAAAAACAATGTAGAATGGAATTATTCTAGGTCGGAAGAAATGTTTAATTTTCAAGTTAAAATAGCCTCGAGTGCAAAGGATTAACAATTCATTCTTTAATAAATAATAAATAACCGCAACAGAGATTCAGATTGACGTATATATACGTCAAGTTAACTGGTTAAACCGTAAATGGCGGTCCAGTAAGATACATCTATTTGTCGAAATCACGGTGACAATAAAAATATAAAAATTCCCAGTTACCCCCTCCCTGCCAGCACTGGAACGACGTCACGTGACCGACCCGCCGCGTGGGGAGTAGCGTCGTGGAAGGGGAAGGTAGAGCGGGGACACCTGATCCGTCGACTCTAAGGGCAGAGTACTGGCATGGTAACGCAGGTTCGAAGTTATGCGGCCCCGAAGAAAGACCTTCAACTTTCGACCTACGGAGCAGCAGCACGGTGCGGCGCGGCGCGCAAAGAAAAGGCATCGCGTGCTCGCGAAATCTGCACGATCTAGCAGCGGAATTTCGATCGGCGTCTACCTTCGTCGGCACTCGAAGGACAGATGTTGTCTCGGGCTCCCGGATTAGCTCTTTACTTAGCCCGGATAATCGCGGAGCCATCGAATCAACGCTCCGCAACCCTAAAAACCGAACCAGCGTTTCCTTCGCCGCCGATCGATTCTCGGTTTCCCGGCGTGCGAAACGGGCCCGTTTCCAGATTTCGTGTTTTCCGTGAATTGAATTCACAAAGATGCTTCCATCATTGGAAACGATTACACACGATTCTGCGTTTAAGCAGACATTCAAATAAATTCAATTGCAATTTATACGGCCACGCGTGGTAGCCATTTTTGGCGGTAGGCTCGGTAGAATTTTGAAAATTTTTCTTTCGAGGCAGTTTCAATAGTTGCGCGCAAATTTTTTTTCCACATAAATGGATCAAGTTGATTAATAAACTGAAATATTGAACGAACAATTATCGAGAAATTTGATAAATGATCGATCGTGCCTCTTAAACCAACAAATTACAAATAAATTGACAAACGTTCGTCTCCGTTGAAGAGTTTAATGCTTCGTTCAATTTTCCGAGGAACGGGCTCTCGGTATTTGTCTTCGGTAATCTCCGTAAAAATGCAGATGAGGAGGCAAAGCGTGGCGTGGTTGAAAGACGGGGGGGTGGGGGACGGAGAGTAACTGTAAATCTATAAGATCTGCTAGCAGACGAGGAAATTGAACAACGTCTGTTCGCGTTCTCCTCGAGTCGGCCGAATCGGATTAATGCGAGAACTATTGGAAGCGTCGTCGGCCGTAGAACGAACGTATCTGTCAAACACGAAAGAACCAATATTCGTCCACTCGAATGATTCACCGATCAATTTCCCCTGCCAGTTGATGGCCGTTCCGCTCTATAAAAACCCAGTCGATAAAAATGACGGTGCGATTGTGTCCGGACAACGATTAAATTTCATTCTCGCCCCTCACCCCACCCTACCGCCCTCCCCCCCGCCATTAACGTGCCACGCGTCGTGTGCCCCGATCGTGCGGCTTGTCAATACAGAGAATTAGCCCTCCTGACAGCAAAAAACACTCGCGAAAAATGATATTTAACCCACCCTGAACCTCACTCGCCTGTGCTCGGCTTCGTCCGTTGCTCGCGCTCCAACTTGACCTCGATTGTTAATAATTTTTTCAAAATTCGACACTTCCCGGTTGATTTCTGAGATCAGTAACTTATTAAGTAAATATCATTCGACCTAACGAAAAACACGGGGACCAATCGGAGCAGAGGTCTCGTTGAACGCGGCGTTGGCATTGGCGGAGCCGGAGTAGCGTCCGCAGTAGCCGCGCGCTGATTGGTCCGCGTTTCTCCATTAGTAATTCCTCGGCAAGGCCTCGGAGAACATTTTCGAAAAGGAAAGAGTTACTTCGAATTATCTCAGGTATCACTCCCCTCGAGTATAAAATTTTCGGTACACCCTGTATATCTAGTTCGGGTTACATCGGTTTCCCCGGAATTTATTATGTACGTGCAATGGGCAATTAACAAATCTGGAGCAATCGCGACTCCGGGTCAGACCTGACCCAGTCGTCCCCTGAATCACGGACCCCGTGATTTCCAACGGGATCGTTTCCTTTGGCCGATTCCGTGAACCGGAGGAGTTCGAGTGCCATCCTGCTGAATCGGTACTTCGGCCAATTCCATTGGCCTTGCCGAGCTAACTCGGCCGCGAAACGCAATTTAATTCTCCTCGATTTAATCGCGCCCTGGCGCTCTTCATTTACAGCCTGCCCGAATCAAGAGTCCTCGATGCGCTCGAATTAAAACGCTGCGCCTGCATGGCGTCGCCGTCGATCGAACACCAACATCGATCCGCTCCTCTCTCGCTCTCTCCGGCCGAGCAGCTCCCTTCGAGCCAACGATTCGATGGATCGACGATCAAGATCGACCCGTCGCACGTCTGGTCCAGCCGCGATGCCTAATCTTCCTGCCGGAAAACTAGCTTCTCCGACCCTTTCACACCGACTACGGCTGCGTACGAGAACGCGGTAAGTTTTTAGTAAAATTTTGGGAGAAGAAAATCTTTGAGTGGACGCTCCGGGACGGGAAACTAGAGACTTTGTACTTCAAAATGAGCCCAAGTGGAGTGTCCTGCGATTTTTTTTACCGGAAGTTACTGAACTTCAAAGATGGACCATGATCGAGAGATCCCTCCACGAGAAACGTCCATCTTTGAAATCGTGTAACTTCCGATAAAAAAATCGTAGAATATTCTACCTGCGCTCATTTTGAAGAGTGAACTCTCTAGTTTCACACCCCTGAATTTAATATTTGTCAAAAACTTTTTCGCGTTGTAATGTTACCCTGCACGAGGTCCTAACAATAAACAAGAATCCTCCATCTTTGACATCGTGTAACTTCCGATAAAAAAATCGTAGAATATTCTACCTGCGCTCATTTTGAAGAGTGAACTCTCTAGTTTCACACCCCTGAATTTAATATTTGTCAAAAACTTTTTCGCGTTGTAATGTTACCCTTGCACGAGGTCCTAACAATAAACAAGAATCTTCCATCTTTGGAATCGTGTAACTTCAGATTAAAAAATCGTAGAATATTCTACCTGCGCTCATTTCGAAGGGCGCAGTCTCTAGATTCAAACCCCTGAATTTAGCTTTTATCGAAGATCCCGTTCCTCTGTGATGTTACTTCGCGTAAGGTCCTAACAAATATCTTCTTCCCTCGCAGATAATAATTTAACGAAAACTTGAGTCATATTTGTTTTATTCACGTGTTAATCGATTCAACTTGATACCCTCTATAAAAATTACCCAGTTTGATGTTTCAAGTTTGCCTCGATTTAAGGAATTTTTACCACCGCCTTACAGCTCTCTCTTTAAACTTTGATTAACAAACTTTTTCCACATCGCCGAACATTAAACTTTACCGATCGAACAATTTTCGAAATGTCGACCCGGTTTTTTCACTCTCCTATTCGTTGCTCGTTAAACAGCGACAGCGGTGGCGCACGAGGTGGATCGATTGCTTCCGCGAAATCGTCAGCCGATTAATTTATAGCTCGCGAATCTGGAACTCTTGCCGCAGTCTTCGGAGCTATTTTCGCTCGCGTAAGCACCGGCCGAGTTTCCCCTAACCGGATCCGGTTAAACATCGGACAAAGTTGCGAAAGGATCTGTGGGGTGGGCGCGGGGGAGGGGAGGGAAGCAGCATCACGTATATTAGTCGTCGGTCGACTTCGAGCCCGTGAAATTGGATTGCCGGCGAGGGCAGATGGGCCGGGGATCAAAGGGGTAAAAGTTTCGCGAATCCTTGGAATCTGATCGACCGGATGCTTCCGGTGTTCCTGCCCCACGGCGCGATCCAACAATTTTTCGCTGCCGGTCGGTTATTGCCGACCGCTGCGCGCTACTGCGCAAAAATTTACGAACAACCGAATGCTGTTGCAAACAAATTGGGAGAATAATAATTCTTGATTATACTCCGCGCTCATGCTAAGAACGTTGAAACTAGTAGAAAATTTTACTTTAGGATGACAATTAGACTGAGGATTTTTATGCATTTACGCGGACATTGTTCAGGTAAAATATAAAATAGTAAATATGATTATAAAAATCTAAGAATGTTGTTAGATTATTTTCAATAGACCGAAATTATTGAGGGATGAAACCAATTTTTATTGAACATAATCTTGTCACAACGGCAATTAAACAGCAGTTTTTATGCATTTATGACAAAAATTTTAAACAGTAAAAACATTGTTACATTATTTTCGACCTAATAAACGTATGAAGAAAGAAATTTAATATATAGTTCGCTCTAGTTGGTCGCAATTTAGGTTGCAAATTTTTTATCTGCATAAAGATCCGCAGTCTAATGATAATATTCACTTGATCATACTTAATGCAGATGCTAATTGAAGGTAGAGCTTCAACCCGAGCTCGGATCCAATGCTAAATCGCTTGCGAACGAGTGAGAAATTTTACATTTTTCGTATAATTTATTCTCGAGTCCGAAATTCAGCATTGTGTTTGGCGGAACAATGGGTCGAGGTTGACCCGACGCGCGATTCGCAAACAGCCGCAGAGTCGCTGTGCCGCGACGCTGGGTCGGAAATCAGTGTGATCGACGGATATACGTGCGAGGAGGAAGCAGGTGCATAACCAGCGTCGTTGATGCTGCACCGTGACGTCATTGGCGGCAGCGTTGCAGCGTAACGGGAACTCGTAAATAACTGGCGGGTGGGAAAAATCGTGCATAAATTACGGGGAATTGATATTTGCCGAGTTTGTAAATTATATTCCGGGCCGGGGAGAGGGGGGAGGGTCGGGCTCTCCTCCGGTGCGCTCTCCGCGCGCGATTGCACCCGTGCAACGAACCGTGAACCTGCATTTCCTGGTCTCCCGATGCGTCAAAGGAATAACGAAATCAAGCGTGTCGCGGGCTACGATAAACAGATCGATTTCAGACGCTATCGATCCGCGTTTGTCCTTACACGAGCAGCGTCTACGGCAGGCATGCTCCGAATACGCTTAGAATTAATATAAATCTGATCAATGTTCAACTTAAAAAACGTCATGGGATCGTGATTTAATTTTTTACATAAATCTTACACACACACACACACCAATGGGCTGCGGATTTTTATGCAACATTGGAATAAGTTCGAACCGAATTAATTTGTTCCTTTAACTGATAATCTCTGCTGACCTGAAATGTTTGCGTACGAATATTGTTAACACTGAACCTACCACTACTGGGGATCAAAGTTTCATATTTTTCATTGTTAACTAAAAGCAAACATAAAAAAATGACAAGGCTCTGTTTATTTAGATATTTTGTGCAATTTTTATTTGAACACTTGGATAAAAAAATTTATCGAAACATGTATTTGAATAAAAATTGCAGAAAATGTAAATAAACGGACCCATGACATTTTTAAACATTTTAGTCGCTTCTAGTGCTTGGTAGAGGTTGGGTGTTGACACTACACGTGGTCAATAATACCGCCATTGAAAATATTCTTTAAAACCGCAATCGATTCGCTCTCGATCGCACGTAAAATCACGGCGTGGATGATCCAGCAGGATCCGCAATCACGGGAAGGAAGGTCGGCCGAGCGAAAATCCTAAAATTCCGGCGTTCAGCGAGCCGAATCTCGGCTGAGCGGCGGCGGCACCTAACCTGCGCGACGGGGTTGCAAGTTGCATCCAGCATGGAACGGGGCCATGTGCGCTGTTAGATCCAGCAAGAACCGTAGATGCTACCGAACGAGACCGGCGGCGTATCGTCGAGACGGATAAAAACACGCGGAGAAGACGAAGAAACCGCCGTGGCAACGAAACTATCCGAAGAAAGAGGGAAGAATCGTATGTAGGGGGTAGCCGGGGATCCATAAAACAAAGTTTCGCTCGTTCCTCGTCGCCTGCCTGCCTGCCTCTCCCACCCTCTTATCCTCGGTGGACCGTGGAAGCCGAGGGGGGGTGGCTCGCGCGAGAGGGGTCTAAAACGGTGGATGTCGAAGCTTACCCAGTAGCAGCGGCAGCAGCAGCGGCAGGGTAAATCCGAGTATCCTGAGTCGTTTCTCCGGCCCGGGGTGTGGTTCCTTGGCTGGCGGGCGGGGCCAGGATCACCCCACGGGATTAAGGACTTTGGACTTGGCTGAATTTCGGGACGAAACTAGTCTCCAAGCTCGCACTATCCACGGGAACCTCGACGAGCGCTGATATTCCGTGTTGCATTCACCCGAGCGTATCCCTCCTCGGAAGTGGCTATCTTTTCGATCAAGGTTCACCTTGTATATTCGATTTATTTCTCGGGGACTGGCTTTCGGATGAACGAGAGGACGAAGCGGATGAAGAAGTGTGCGGTGGGATCTATAAACCCAGATCCTGCGTGCACGCGGCCTGGTGTCCCCGTCGTTCAGCAACGGTGTCGCGCACGTGTCTCTTTACACCTAGAGGCCCTCTGTGTGCGTGCGCGCGCTTCTTCGTTCCTAGGGGGTAGGGTAGGTCGAGGGGTTCGAGGGACCGGGTTTCTTCCTCGGGTTAGAGACGGAGCAGGACGAGGGGGATCGGCCTGGACGAGGTCCTGCCTTCGCTAGGACATTGTTACTCCCGGCCCGTCGTCGCTGAGAGACCCGGCGGCCGCTGCCAGCTCGATCCACCCACGACCGGTAGCCACCACCGTTTACTAGCCGAGCACTCGGTTAGCTGGCCAGGACCCGTTCAGCAGGTCCTCGCCAGAAAAAAAAGGATCTCTTTGTTCCCTAGTCCACTCGCTAGGATCTGTAACTCTTCTCTCTCTCTCCGATTCCTCCTCCTCTACACCGTTCTGCTGCCTTGTCCTGGACCGCGATCAGTCACGTGACGCATCGCACCGCGACATCGTGCGTGCTAGCACCTAAACGAACCACCCTCGTGCACCATCGATTCACCACCGATATCCTCCAACGACACCCTCCCGTTTAACGATCATCAACGGATCCTCGATACTTCGCGAACTTTCTCAAATCCTCGACAAACCTTTCTCACCCCCTTCGACGTCCCTCGAATGTCACCTTCGAGAACACCGTGTTTAGGGGACGTATCCCAACCCGTCCGTACCAGTTCACAGTCACTCACTCTCCCCGGACACAACTGGTCGTCGCCTAGCCGCCGTAGCCGCCGCCGCCACCGCCGCAATCCCACGACGCAGAGCGAGGTGTACGTGCGCGCCTGTCACCGACCGACCGCGAGCTACACCGTCGTTCTTCAGGGTTCGCAGCACCCTCCAGGTCCTAGGCGAGAGGGTGCTAGTCACTGTCCAGCCGAATTTCGCCGGAGGAATTGTGTGCGAGCGTTGCACACCGCGGGGGAGTCGCTCGAGGTACCGCTTCGCTGGCGGTGGTGCGCGCCGCCATGACAGTGAACGACGCTCTCTCTCTCTCTCCTCTCCTCTCCCTCTCCACCGAACGGACACCCCCACCGTGAAACCCCCTCCGTCGGCGCACTCTCCGCCAACCCCACCCCCGGTACAACAGCCCCCAATCCCCGCAACCCCTTCGCAACCCCCGGATACGTTTCATTCGCCCCGAGTTCCACCCCCGCCGACCGAACCCCCCTGACGTCCCTCGTCATCGTACAAGCTGCCTCGGCCCCACCAACGCAATATTGATCGGGCGGAAGGGCGGCAGCCAGCCCCGTAGACACTGCCAAAGGCGCCCCGGACCTATGCCTCGTGCGACACCCTTTTTTTTCCGGAGATCGCGAGTCGACCACCACCTACGAACTGTGCTGACCGTGTTGGGCACGTTTTCGCCCATTGCTCGCGCATTATAGCAGATGAGGAAATTAGCGTTGGTCTCGAGCAGGGGAGTTTGCAACTTTATTGGTAGAAATTGATGAGGATACTCGGAGAGGATTAATTATTGGGAAGTCTTAAACTAATATTCGTCTCGAGGAAGTGGGCTCTAGTGTCGGGTCAAGTTGGAACAAAATTTGCACGGTGAAATTTACACTAGTCACCCCCACCACTTGCCACGAGATAGGGCTAGTGGACAATGATGCATAAAATTTAAAGAATGTTATAATTGCTGGCTCCAGATGGAAATTTAACCGAGCACAACTGTGGATAAAGCTTGGTCCACACTGGGTCCCTCGATCCTCTAAATTAACTCTTAGCACTCGAGTGGTTTTTATTCAAAATATTGTTTTCATTATTAAATAAGTTGGGATCTAATCAATTGCTAAACATTTAATTATTTTATGAGGTATTATACCAATTTCATGTCCATAAAATGAAAAAAAATATAGAATAGAACTGTCCTAGGTGTTGGAAGAAATTTTTAATTTTCAAGGTAAAATAGCTCCGAGTGTAAAAGGTTAATATTCGTCTCAAAGAAGTACTGGTACAGTACTGTTGGGTTTAATTGGGAAAAAATTTGCACGGTTAAATTTACACTAAACGCCCCCCTCCACTTGCCACGAGATAGGGCTAACAGAAAATGATGCATAAAATGTAAAGAATATTCTTGCCTAATTGCTGAACTAATAGCTTTCTAGATCAATAGGGCTAGCACTCTAAGTCCCTCCAGTCGAATAGAGTATGTGAAATATTTTAAACGACTGACACGTGATCTTTGAAGCGGTATTTTATTGCTTCCGCTTAACAACATTTAATCTGTTCGCCGATCGTTTATTAACCGCGAACACCGCGCAAAGAACCACGGTCTATTATAGTTTAATGTAATTTAGCTCCGCTGTAGTTCGACTGTAGTTTTCATTTCTGGGTCAGGTTTAAATCCCTCGCGGTCCAAAGTGTTTCCGGTCTTTCGTTCTGGAACTTGCATCGGCGTCGCTTAACCGAACCGCAGTCCACCGCTTCGAACGCCGAAAATGCAAGATTAACACAAACAAAATGCCCTCGACAATGTCCCTCGAGAGATTGCAGCAATTTGTTTAAGAGAACGTAACGTTTATCACACAGTATTTGTTCTATCGAATCTTTGTTGTCTCCGTGCAATTATCGCACAAATTATTCATATATTATTTTTATACGCCATTTTTATGATGCAAAACAGATGAAATTTTAGGGACGGAACCGCAGACTACTCGTAAATATTTATTTCGGACGAGTATGCGCTAATCAAAGTGAATTTTCAAACCCCGACGCGAGATTACGCTCAATTATGACTGACACGCGGTGAGAAATCATTCTGCTAATTGGCGGAATAGACAGGAACTGACGTAATTAGACAGCGGACGAGTGAAACGAGCGTAGCAGAGACCGAGGGAAGGGCGATTTAAAAATGCCACACGTCCGTCGCCCGTCTCGTACGATTAATCCACGGATTTTCCAAGATCAGCAGCAACGAACACCAGCCAAAGAAAAATTGTTCTAACAATTTCAATGAATTATCCGTACCGTCTAAAATCCTCGTCAGTTCGGACCGCGAGCAAGCCAACTAGCCAGTCCTCCGCCAGCGACAACATCCTCGCTGTCACGAATCCCCCGCAATAATCCGATCAAGTCCACTCCGTCCCCGAAACGAAGACAGATCCGAGTTCGCGGCTCTCGCGCGGGTTTGTTGTATCCCGACGAAAAAGTTCGCCGAAGTGTCGGAGACAAGCCGGTAAAAGGATGGCGCGGGATCGTAGAAACGGAAAGTTGTTTTGGACGCCCGGGGGTGGGGGAGAGAGAGCGAGAGAGAGAGAGAGAGCTGCGGCTGCGGCTGCGGCTCAAGAAACGCGGAAGCGGAATCCGCCGACGGTGAAATTCGGTTAAGCGGCGGGATAGGAACAGAGAGAGGAAAGCGAAGACGACGCCTTTATTAATTTATTCATTCGGCGCGTGGGAGCGTCGCGCCGCGCCGCGCAGATGTTCGAGCAAATGTATTCCAGTCGAACGAGACGTGTCCCGTCCAAAAATTTATCGTCGCTGACAGAACGGGGTGTACACTTCGGGAGCGCGGTGCCGCGCACCCTCCCTCCCTCCCCTCCTCTCCCGCCATTCGATCCATATTTATGACGTAATGAATATTTGCTCGCTTTTGTATCGTCGCCGCTTCCCGCGCCGATATTTCCCCAACGAAGAGTCGCGCGGAGCTCTTGCGAATTTTTTTTTTTTTTACTATTTTTCAGGGGTATAGCAACCACCCCTAATTTTGGGGACACTGGGGGACTGTGTCGCTGCGCGTGGAAACGACGGCGTTAAGTACATTTTAATGGGGGATAAGTGTTATACAGTTAAAGAAAATTTTAGTTTATCTTTCTGTATTATTACTGAATTTTAATAATGTATAGTTCATTTTTAAAAATGCCTACAAAAAATTTAGAATACCGAACCCTCACTATATTAATAAACTAAATCGCTTCGTAACCTCAAACGATCGTCCCGGTCCAAGTTTCCGAATAATTCCGAAGTGTCCGAAACTATTCCGTAATTGTCAGGGGGAGGCAAGGATACCGTGCTGATATTGTTCATAAATCGATGATACCAGGGTTACTGGGAACCGCCTCGGAAACGTAAATTTTAGTTTATTTTTCTATATTTCTACTGAATTTTAATAAAATACAGTTGATTTTTAAAAACGCCTAAAAATATTGAGAAGACACTGAGCTATCACTGAATTGAGAAACTAAATCCCTTCGTACCCTCAAACGATCGTCCCGGTCCAAGTTTCCCGAATAATTCCGTAAGTGTCCGAAACTCTTCCGTAATTGTCAGAGGGGTGTTTTCGAGCTGATGGTGTCCATAAATCGATGACACCGGTACTGGGGGAGCGGGAACCGCCTCGGAAACGTAAGCCACGCGTTCGGTATTATTTAGGGACAGGGGTGGCACTCGTTCCGTCGCGATCCAGACAAAAGCCGAGCTTGCCCCGGTTCTGGGTACGGGGGTGGAGGCTATGGTTGTACGCCGGCTGGTTAACAGCCCGCGCATTGTGTCCGCCGAGAAAGGGGATCAGGTGTCAAAAGCCACCTGAACCAACGATGCATCGTATCTCGTTATTATCTATTATGCGGTCCGACCCTCTCGCAGGTTTTATCGCGCACGTTGCTGTCTGCCTTACTTCGCCCGAAAGGTGTCTATCCGGAGAGAGGATCACGCACTCGTACTTCGAATGCTGGGCACAATGTTGTCGAGCACATATTGTTTCCGTTCTTTGATCTCGGTTTCACCCCCGCTCGGGGTGGGGGGATCCAAAGTTATTTTCTACGACGCTACGGATATTTTTATTATTATTACACTGGAGCACAGTGGCGGTGAAAGCCCTATGTCAAAGTGGATCGAAGAAATTGTCTGTACAATTTATACTACGATAAGAACAATTGTCTATATGTCCTGCATAGAATTTGTGGCCTAATTCTTGCTGGCGTATAAGTAAGCTTATATCAAACTGCAGTGAAAAAATTAGCTATACTAAGCCATAGAATTTTGGACACATTTAACTCTTGCTTTCGAAAGCCCTATGTCAACCTGTAATGAGAAAAATCGAATATACTGAGACTAAGAATTTTTGGCTGATATAATTCTTGCTAGAGAAAGCTCTACATCAAACTGAAATGAAAAAAATCGTGTATTCTTAGCCACAGATTTTTTGGCCCATTTAATTCTTGCTTTCGAAAGCCCTATGTCAACCTGTAGTGAGAAAAATCGAATATACTGAGACTCAGAATTTTTTGCTGATTTAATGCTTGCTGGCGAAAGCCCTACGTCAAATTACAATAAAAAGAAAATCGTCTATTCTTGCGCGCAGATTTTCTTGTCCATTTAATTCTTACCGGCGAAAGCCCTACGTGAAACTATAGTGAGAAAAATCGCATATACTTTGACAAAGAATTTTTGTCTGCCTTAATTCTTACTGGCGAAAGCCCTATGTCAACTACAATGAAAAGAAAATCGTCTATTCTTGCGCGCAGATTTTCTAGTCTATTTAATTCTTGCTGGCGAAAGCCCTACGTCAAATTACAATAAAAATAAAATCGTCCATTCTTGCGCGCAGATTTTTTAGTACATTTAATTCTTGCCGGCGAAAGCCCTATGTGAAACTATAGCGAGAAAAATCGAATATACTGAGGCAAAGAATTTTTGGCCTTCTTATTCTTGCTGGCGAAAGCCCTACGTCAAACTACAATGAAAAGAAAATCGTCTATTCTCGCGCGCAGATGTTTCGGCCCATTTAATTCTTGCTGGCGAAAGCCCTACGTCAAACTACAACAAATCGTCTGAATCGCAACTGTCCGGAACGTTGGGTCCACCGATTCGTATCAGGCGAAAGCCCTACACCTCGATCGGGAAGAATCGCGTGTACCGAGACACCGGAACATTGTGCCCGGTGATTTCTGGCCGGTGCGGCGCGGCGAGCGGCCTGGGTCAAGCGAGAAAAATCGCGTATATGACGGAAGTTGAGCGAGACAGGTGATTTTCATCGGTTTATCGAGCGGCCCTAACGAACACGCCGACGGGATCCTCTCCGTCACCCCTAAATAACGAGCGGACGCATTGTTCGAGGTGGTATCTAACGGCGTGCGGAGGAACCTCGTAAAAACGGTTGCGTTCATGCATATGCAAGCGTCGCAAATTTATGCGAACGTTCGCGTCCGTGCCCGTATCTTTATTCAGATTCCGACTGTATCTTTTATTTTCCCCTCGAACGAAGAGGGACGAACGATGAGGGGGTGAGGGCGGGGTGGGGGATCTAAACGAATCGCGACGTAACGAGCGGCAAAATACGAGGACGCTCGATAAGAGGGAAAAGTATGGGGACGGTTGGTGAAAACTAAAAAGAGAGGTAAACGGAAATACACACACACCCGGGGATTATTATTCCGTGCTCGATCGAACGGCGAACGCGTTTCCACGATCGAACGGTTATTAAAGCACGCTTACCCCGAGAGCTGGTCCTGGTCCAGAGAGACGTCTTGGGATCTGAAACAAGAAGAAACAACGGTTAGTTTCGCGTGCTTGTAGCCGTTGGGGAGGAGGGTGTGGGACGAGGGGAAGGGCCACGGGCCACCGACGCTCGGGAACTTTTGCAATTTACAGCCCGGAAAATTCCCGTAAGAGCGATCGCGCGACCGAAAGCGGGGGGCGAGGTCGCCCGGAACCAACGAGGCGCAAAGGGCCGCGAAGATCTGCGAAGAAACGGCGAAAAACTTTCGCAAACAACCCTCCTCCAGTCCTCCCTACAAACCCCGTAAGAATTTCTAACACAATTTTTAAAAATATTAATATCGACGAATGAAGCTACAGATTTTTATTGCCATCAAAATAATAAAAATGAATAAAAATATTCTTTACTTCATATTTGTGCAGAAAATGTATAAAGGGTGGTGCATATCACCTTTATTTGTATTGTTGATTTTATTTTTGTACCTGGCAACACGTCGCACGATGTGAATATATATATATTAATAATGTATGAATAAAAAACAGAGGGTATACAACGAAATATAAATTTTTTTGTACCTCCTTTGATGTGTCGAAATTGTAATATTCATCGTATAGTAAAAGTACGCCAAATGGTCTTTTTGCTGATTTTTTGATACAAGCAACGCCCTGAAATTCGAAAAAGCAATGATCGGAATATAAAGTATAAATGATAATACATGAAATAATTTGAATAAATGCGGAAATTTTAAAGGTGTCCAGAATTAATACCGCAGGTGTACTCATAAATTTTTCAAATTCTTCTGCTCCTCCGTCGGGTCCACAGAACACTGCCATTTACGAGAACACGTCCCAATAACTGTGAATCACCAAACACTACGCAACACAGTTTCCGAAATCGCGACAGCAAACGAAAAGAAGTTACTCCGACCGCGATCGTCGCCTCGGATTTTCCGTGAACGACTAGTGTGAATTTAGGTGGGGAAATGCAGCGTTTGAGTGCGTCGGTTTTGGGTCGAGGAGTGGGGAGACTGTCAAGGAAATTCCTTTTCGTGTTGTCTTTGGTCGTCGATGACGTCACTTGTCAGTGTTGTTGCCGGAGCGCGGTGGTTGTAAACATTCGGCCGATTCGGCGCCGATCGGTACGCGTTTGTTGGCCCTCTCCAGTTGTATCGCCGGTAGTCGGGTTGTCACCGCGGCAATGATACGAACTTTCTCGAAGTTTCAATACCTCCTTCGAAACGATTCTTTTTCGACGGCATTGTCTTCGCGCGAAGACAATGGGGAGCAGAGGATTTCTGAAAAACTTGTGAGTACCTGTACTACGCATTAGCATGTTTCGAGAAAAATATTTAAAAACTGTCAATGCTCCTTCACTCTGTATCTTATATGAATCAATCTCTGTTCATCACGCGTTTCTTATCGTAAGAAAAATCATAGTATCTTACAATCGAACAGCGGATCTTTATGCAAAATAAAATTTTTCTGAATTGCAACAAACTGGAGTGAAGTAGAATTTTATTTTGACAATATTTTTAAATTCTTTCAATGTTTTCACTGTTTCAAATTACAGCTTCCTATCTTTTGTCGTGAATGCATAAAATCCGCTGTCTACTTATCATGTAGCACATGTTTTCAAGAAAAATATTCACAAATTTTTCAATGCTCCTTGAGGGTTTATTATCGTAAGAAAAATCATAGTTAGTATCTTTATGCAAAACAAAAATTTTCTACTTGAATTGCAACGAACTGGAGTGAAACAGAAATTAAATTTCTTTCGTAAATAAATTTAGCGGGTTAAAAATAATATAAAAATATTTTTAAATTCTTTCAATGTTTTCACTGTTTCAAATTACACCTACTCATCTTTTGTCGTGAATGCATAAAATCCGCTGTCTACTTATAATGTAGCACATGTTTCAAGAAAAATATGTCCAAAAAGTTGTTCATCAAGAGTTTCTTATCGTAAGAAAAATCACAGCATTCTACAATGTAGCACATGTCTCAAGAAAAATATTTAAAAACTGTCAGTGCTCCTTGACTCTGCATTTTTGTTCGTGAAGGTTTTATTATCATAAGAGAAATCATAGTTAGTATCCTATGATGTAGCAGTTTAAAAAAAAATATTTAAATGCTCCTTGACTCTCTGTCTCGCGTCAACCCTTATTAATCGGAGGTGTCTTACCGTAAGAAAAATCATAGTTGCGCGCTGTCGTATGGGACTCGTGCTCCAAAAGGGTTGTAATGATTATTTAAGGGCGACGTAGGGCTCCTTCCGCGGTCGGCCAGTTTAGAGCCAGGGTGTTTAGTAATTTATGGTTGCTAGACCTTGCCGGAAACGCGTCTCTGCGACGGAGCCCTGGCCGGTTGAGCCACGAACATCGCATTAACGTCAACCAACCCAATTTCCTAGGGAACGCAGAGCGCGGTAGAGTTCGAGTGGATAATTTATGTGGTTGCGCGGATAACACCGGCCATTCCCTGTAAACGACTATTTCGAGTTAACGAAAGAGTCCTGCCCCCTCCCACCCCCCTCTCGTAAAATCGGAACATCCTCGTTTCACCGCTAGAACTGGTCCCGATCCCAAAGGAAGACAACGTTTGCTGGGAACTCTCGACGGAACAGAAAGGAATTTCACGGCGATCGAATCGTTTGTAAGAAATTCCATCCCCCTTATCGAAGTCACGTCGATTACGAGATCGACCTACTACCCCCTTGGCTCCCATTATCTTATTCTGATTGCGGGGGGATCGCGTCTCAGACACGTTCTTCCTCGAAGATGCACGCTTAAACGTCTCTCGGAACGTTCAGACATTTTTTTTTCGCGACCGAAACCACAGCAGTTCCGAAGATTTCTAACGAGATCTCGAAAATCGATCTACGATTTTTCTTCGTTTTATTCAACTTTGAACTGTAACCGAACATTAGTCTTCATTTGTGCACTATAAAACATTTTTGATTTTAATTATCGATTTACGTGTAGATCTACATTCAGATCATCCACAGAATCGAGTGTTTGCGTCTGTGGAAGATAGATTTAAAAAATGAAATAGTAAAAATCAGCGGCGATTTGTGGTACCATAAAACAGTTGAAAAAAATAGTACGTCGAGTTTCAAGGTCTCGTTGGAAAGAGGAAGCTTCGATCTTTCCATCCCTGGTAGATTTAACGAGGAGCAAAATTTTTCGAATTTTTCCACAGACGTTTCTTCTCAATCCCGGGACTCTGTGGATTAAATAAAAAGAATCTATAAAAATTCCGGGACGTCGTAGCATCGATATTTAGTGTTTGATTTCGTTTCGCGGAGGCGACGACATTGCAGGTCGCTCAGCATCTGGAAAGGATGAAGTTCGTCAAACATCATTATGAACCCAGCGAAGTTTCATCGAGATCGGTGATTGTTACTTCGATACGCGGCCTTGTAAGAGCAATTTCGTCGCGTTTCGCGTCCTCGGTGCGAGGCGCGGAGGGTGTGTTAATAGCCGAGAGGGAGCTCTGTTCGTTCTGTTTACCTTGTTTCTCGCTTCCGAGAGTTCTATTTGTCCTTGTCTCTCTAGCTCGGTCGGGAGAGGACAGAGAGTAGCGGAGGATAGCGGAAAAATCAAAGAGAGAGAGAGAGAGAGAGAGGCAGGCGAAAGATGCAAACGAGCGCGTCCCTCGACGGGGCGAGTTCTCACGGATTTTCGAGGAGGAGGTGGAAAGAGATAGAGGCGTCGAGGGTGGATTAATGACGACGGAGGGCTTCCGAGACCTCGAGAAATCTGTTTATTTTTAATGGGACTCTCCTCCGGGCTTACAGCCGGATTGGCGGTTGGCAGGAGTCGCATCGGGAAGGACGCGAGATTCCCACTTTGCTAAATTAACGCCGCGGATGTTTGCCTAATGCTTTAACGAGGCGCCGTCGCGGGGGCGCGGGACACGCTCGGTTTAAGTTTCAACGCGCGCACGGTTAAATTTACATCGCGAGACATCCGCGAAAGTCTCCGCGAGCAGGACGCTTCTATTATCCGGGAAATTAAGAATTGACACTCGACAGATTTTCACATTGTTTCCTTCATGAAGAAACGTCGTCTTAGGTGCCAATGAACAGCCGCGATTCTCGCGATCGAAACGAGTCCAAACACCACGCAAATCCGACGATATTACCGATTCGAATCATCGGGATACGCATAGTGTCCGGCCCTCGACCGCAGCGGGCCCCGCTTCGGACACTTAAGCGTGCAGAACGGTAGATTGCTCGATTCGGGTCGTGTTTGGACTCGTTTCAATCGGTAGAACCTCGACAGTACGTTGGTGCTGCAATTTTTAAGGTAGGACCCATTTGGACCCAGGGTTACGCAAACGTTTCGTTAAAATTTTTAGTTTTCTGGTAATCAGATCAAATCTTTAGTGTTAAAATGCGCGCTTCCATATGCACGTGTGAATTTAACCGTGCACCGCTGCGCACAGCACGCCGGCGGTACCGTTCGGTTCTCAATCATTACAGCTTTATGTAGATTTATGGGACGTCCTATTTTATTGGCGGATATCGGCGGACTCGTATTTATTCGGTGCACGACAGAGTGTGCCGTGCTTTGCTGTACTCGTTCCTGCGAGGTCGAGGACTCTCTCTCTCTCTCTATTTTTCTCTTTCTCTGACCCTCCACCTGTCTCCCTCTGCGTCGCACTCGCGCGAGCGGAAAATACTAGCATGACATTTATATTAAACTCTACGGAAACTATCGATCGGACGCGCGTATATATAACCCGCGCCGTTTCACGCAAATAGATTTGTATTTATAGGGATTTTATTCCGGGCCGATCGAACGGCTCGATCGATTCGCATCGCATTTTCGTTCTCGGGCATTATCGGACACCGCCGAACCTCGCTGAAATTTAATAAAAAAAATGTTTTTCGATCGCGCACCGTCCGAATACGCGCGCCGGCCTCCCCTTTTATTTGGAAATGGATCGGTGAATAATCCTTTCAGCCGGTTTTCGGACTCTAGTGGATCATAGAAAGCCTGGTTCCTTACGAGCTGTTTTTTTTCTTTTTTTTTGGCAGCGCGAGTTTTAGATTCCCTGAATAAAACACTGTGCCGAGTATTTTTGGACGAGAAGAGAGAGAGAGAGATTGTTTGCGGTGTACTGAGCGCAAGAGTGGTGGTTGCGTTGTAAAAAGTTGGATTAATTGAGAGATATTTCGAATGTTTGCACCGCTTTATTGAACGCTCGAAAGTTATTTTTTTCCGAAAATAAAAACAAGTCGGAACATTTTTTACGTTCGAAAAAACTAATAAAGAAATTTTATCGTCGGAAACAAAATATTCCGAGGTTCTTGAAAATTTTACGTAAAAGTAAAAGTTGATTTCACGTGCGAACGAAAGTTTAAGATATTTGTCGAATTATTATCAATTTTTGGAAATTAATAGAAATTTTCGCGCGTAGTTACTTGTTTCATTATTTCGTACGGTGTTGCCGAAGGAAATTTTTGTCAGTTTCGAAAAATATTCACAATAGAGAAGCGCACACAACGCACGCAAACTGTAAACAATGGCACGCCGAATAGCTGCTATAAATCTTATCAATCGTATCAAAATGCCCATGAACTGGCCGACAAAGGATGACGAACAATAGGATGCTTTCGGAGAAATAGTCCACGCAAACTGTTCCTTTTGCTGCTTGAAAAACCATTCGATAACGTTTCCTTTGGGGGGTGAAACTCCAGAGGGTGGTCTCACCCTTTCGCGCACGAGTCGACGCGGTCAAAGGTACAGAAACACGAACGCACGGTCGACCCTCCAACGCAACTAATTGCTTAGTTCAAATTCTCTTTATTTAAAAAACTCATCCCTTCGTTTTGAGAACCTTTTTTTCTCGATTAAAAATGAATTCTTTCTGAAAAAGAATTTCACGAACTCCGTACAATTGTATTGTTATTTTTTATTTTTCCACAAATCCGAAGAAGTTTAAACAATTGTCTCGCAGCGACAGTTCGAAAGTTAATTTCCCGTCACTCTCGCGAGATTCGATCGATTTAAAAGAAGCGCTCTCTCTCTCTCTCTCTCTCTCTGTCTCTCTCTCGTCTGCGAATTCAATGCGCGAGTCTCTCGGACAGCCGTGTCGCGTAATAAAAACGTACGACAATCGCGGGAACGGTTCTACGACGCGAGAACAATTAAATCCAGCTCGAGACTCGGTCTCTCCGACGTTTCCGAAGTCGTTCCACGGTTCTCCTCGGAGACACTTTTCGCGGGACGAACGGGCGACCGATTAGATTTCCACAGTTTTCCAGACACCCTGAGAAAACCGTGTTGCTTCTTCGAGACTATCGCCCCTCACGGACTATCTCGCTTTTCCCACCGAGAGAACGACCGATGAGACGTAGTTTACGGTTTTTAAGAAACTTCGCCGTGCCACGCACAACCCCCCGTAAAAATACACCACGCTTTCGCGAACAATCAAAATTATCTCTCTCCCGTTGTTGGTGCACTGAGTTTTCGCAACTTCTAGCGGACGATATAAAAATGTTCAGCTATATTTTCAATATCTCCTCTCGGTTTAGAAATTTTCGATATATAACAATATAATTTTTGTGTCATTTAAATAATAATAGTTGAAAATATAAGTGACTTGAATAGAAATGTTCGATATTTCCTCTCGAAGTAGGTTTAATAATTTTTAAACAATATATCAGTGTATTAAAATTTCAGGGCATCGACATAACAATGTATTGAAATTTTTTTTAAATCCGAGAGCAGTAAAAATGGAGAAAAATTTAACAATATCAGTACACAATTTTCAACTCGTTCAAATGATTAAAAATCTGCATCTCCCTTCTTTCCCCGGTCTGTTGCACAATCGACCTAAAAAATTTGTATTTTTCCACAAAGATCCGATAATCATCGACCATCTTCGAACTGCACGGTATCTGCGCGTCGAATAATCGCGCGTAATTTTGCAGCGACGTGTCGCGTCGGGAGTTGCGACACGGTGGAAATTGAATTCGCGCGCGCAAAAATCGACACAAGGGGCGGGAAAAGTCGCGCGTCACCGGCAAAACGGTTGTCGAATTTTCGGACGGGTTCTCGTCAGTTTCCGCGGGATCCGGAACCGATTTACTGCGATCGATCCTCGGGGGCTGCGATCCGAAAATTGAGTTCCCTCTGTCTCATTTCTCTCCTCCTCGCTTTCTCTTTCTCTCTCGCACTGCGGCAGCGTCTGAGAGACGTTTTACATCTCCGCTTTCACCCGGGCGAGACTACCAACTTTATTTCCTCGCTTTTTCTTTTTTTTTTGCCCGCGAGAAGCGTGGGCGGCCGGATCGCGATAAAATTTGACTTCCAAATGGCCCGGCCGAAGTTTCGTCTCCATCGAAATTCCAATGATTCCGCGGAAACTTCCCTCTACCGATGACTCCATTCCTCTTCCCGTCTGTCCGAGCAACTTCCCAACCCCCAACGGCGGAAGAAGAATCGCAGGCATTTCCGGTGATCGGTCATTCGATTCGCTCGCGACGCGAATCTTTCAGCGGCGTCGTTGCGAAAAGATTTTTCGCTGATCAACGGCGCGGAAGAACCCAACGCTACGAAATGCGAAAGAGAAGTCGCGAATGTTAAATAAATTCTTCGAAAGCGATCGCGAAATTGGGACCGAAGGGTAGTTCGTCTTCGAAGTCCTGTATCCGGAAGAAAACTCGCGCAACATTCTCCGCGTGCCCGAAGGGTCGAGTCTCTAGTTTCACCCCTTTGAATTTCATATTTTCCGAATACTTCGTCTTCCTGCGATGTTACTTTACACGAGGCCCTAACTGCGAACGAGACTCACCCGTCTTTGAACTCGCGATACTCCCGGGCAAAAAAAATCGCAGAATATTCTACCTGTGCTCGTTTCGAAGGGCGAAGTCTCTAGTTTCACCCCCTTTAATATTTTTCGAATGCTTCGTCTTCCTGCGATGTTACTTTACACGAGGCCCTAACTGCGAACGAGACTCACCCGTCTTTGAACTCGCGATACTCCCGGGCAAAAAAAATCGCAAAATATTCTACCTGTGCTCATTTCGAAGGGCGAAGTCTCTAGTTTCAGCCCCTTTAATATTTTTCGAATGCTTCTTCTTGTAATGTCACTTTACACGAGGTCCTAGCACAACGGACGAGACTCCCCCGTCTTTGAACTCGCGATACTCCCGGGCAAAAAAAATCGCAGAATATTCTACCTGTGCTCATTTCGAAGGGCGAAGTCTCCAGTTTCAACCCCCGGAATTTAATATTTTTCGGAGGCTTAGTTTCCGTTCGAATATTATTTTATACACGGTGTCTGAACTTTTTTGAATATTGAACCGAGCGATTTTTTAAATTTTCAATAGAAATTTCCGAGACGTTACATGGGATTTTAGGGAACAATTGTTAAATAGAAGTTATTAGTCTCCGTTGAAGGGATACCTGAAGTCAGCGAGGCGGATATTGCGGCATGCGATTTTCCAGGCGCTTATTACCGGCAGGTTTGCATCGGGACGTAATCTTTGGCGCGAGTTCTCTCTCTCTCTCTCTGTTATTCGATTCGAGCGACCTGTTTGTCGATCGTCGGTAGAACCCGGCTGTATTCTGCACCAAGAAACCGCGCTCTGACGTGCAACGTAATTTCCTAGGTGCCTTTCGCGCCCCCAGCATACGGAAACACGGAACAGACAACAATGAAACTCCGGTCGGACGACACGTTCGAGTCCCGACACTCGTCCTTCTTACTGTAGAACGCGGGAGCAGGGGAGTCAGAGGGAGAAGAAGATATCAGAGAGAGAGAGAGAGGGGGGTGGGGGTGTCTTTCCGCCATCGAAGAAGTGGAAATTACGTCAAAGACGCGATTGTACGGTGGCCATTGTATCGAGTGTTCGGGAACAGAAATAAACCAGGGCGACGATCAAGTTCGCGCATTGAATTCCACCGTCTCTGAATTAGTGTTCTCCCGTGTCGGTGAGGGGAGGGAGGGGACAGGGCCGGGACGAATTAAAGTTGCACCCGCGGCTGCGGAAAATTGGAAACTCTCTCCCCAGCCCCGTTCGTTCGTTTCAAACGTGATCGTGTCCGCGGTCTCTCGCCGGTCCCAAATTTCCGGACATTTATTCCAAAGTCGAGCCGAATAATAACCTCGTGTCCCCGTTCCGAGCGACGACCCTTGCCCGCCGCACCACATATCACGACTCATAGCCGATGCGTTAATAACAAGGAGATAATTCTCCAGCGACGTGTCCCGACCGACGCTTCGAACGACCCATTTCACGCGTTACGAGTACCCACGACGACTGTCCGGCCCTCGGGAATCGATTGTCCCGACTTTTATTTTCATTAGGAAATTTATACTAATTTTCAGCTCCGGAATTTTATTTATTCGGGCAACCAACCCGCCCTCCACCGATTTTGCAAGCCATATTTTAATTAATCAAACAATAGACGCGTACTGATACTACTTCGCGTATTTTTATCAAAATTTTTGGGTCACTTGTTAAGACTGGGGACGAATATTTGTATCCTCGCTTCGTCTGTACGGGAGAGAAAACCCCTACCTTTGAGAATATGAGAGGTACCCGAGTGCACCAAACTGCAAATAATAGATGCATTCTGGGACCATTGCGTGTATTTTTCTCAAAATTTTGAGTCACCCTGCGATAATAAAAAAAATTCTCGAATCTCCATCTCGTCTCGTAGGAAGATGTCACTGCTACAGAAACAACCCCTAACTTTGTGAGTGGTTTTCTCGGTTAATTCGTGAGATATCCGAACGAATCAAACTGCAAATAGTAGATACATCCTAGAGCTACAACATATATTTTTGACAAAATTTAGCGTCCCCCATGAAAAATTCAACACTGGAGTCTAACCAAAATTGTAGGTGCAAACGTGTCCAGTGCTTAAAGTTCTTCTCGAGAGATCCTCCCGCCAGTAAAAATAAAGCATCGCCGGCGCATAAACATCGTTTGAACTAATCAGACAGAGAAGGTGAAGCAGTATTCGGGCCAAGTAGTAGAAGCGAGACGGAGAAAGAGAAGGAGAGAAACTAAAAATCTAGAAACCTCGGGTGGAGAGCAGCGTTTGTGCGAGAAACGCGAGTTTTCTCTGTCTGGGAGACCTGCCCACCTTTCTTCTTAATTACCGAGCTGGCTCGTACATTCGTTTCGCGGCTGGTGGGCTGGTCGAAACACTTCTCGCTCCCGTTGCCTCTTCAACCCTCGTCCCGACACCTCCTCGCCCTGTTGGCCGCTGTTTTCGAAGCTGTCGGAAGCGCGAAATCGTCGGCGAACAAGTGGCGGGGGCGTTCCGCGGTTCGTACAAAAGAAAACTGCAGCGACGCCTCCGTTTTAACGTAATGCTCTATTCGAAATCCACTGATGTACACCGCTTGAACTCGCAACTCTATTCTTCGTCATTTTCGTTCTATATTCGAAAAATCATCCTTTAAATTTTCTTCTGTCTGATCTTGATTGAATTTGTATAACCATCGTGGAAAAATCATCCCTTAAACTTTCCTCGTAATTTCAGCCTCATTAACTATCTAAAGAAATTCGAAAAATCATCCCTTAAATTTTCCTCGTAATTCCAGTCTCATTAACTGTCTAAAAAAATTCGAGAAATCATCCCTTACATTTTCCTGTGTCTGTCCTCGAACATCTGAATTTTTATAACCAATAATAGAAATTATTAATTTCTGCTTCATAAACTGTTTCAAAAAATTCGAGAAATCATCCCTTAAATTTTCCTCTGTCTGTCCTCGAACATCTGAATTTTTATAACCAATAATGGAAATGATAAATGTAATAATTTGTTCGTTAACTCAGTGTCTCGAAAAATTCGAAAAATGGCCACCCTAGCAGTCGTTTCTATCTGTAAGGGTTGGTACAAAATCAAGTAAAAAATAGTACGGTATCTCTGATGAAAGCTACGAGGAGAAAGGGTGGGAATATCGTCGTAAACGTCTCCGCACGGGCCAGATATCGTCGCCGGAAGAAGATCTGCTGTAAATTCGTCGACCCAACCCCAAATACCAAGGGACGTGGCAGCACGTGACGAAGCACAGCGAGAAAAAAAAGTGAAAGACGACGACCGAGGCGATTTATCGGCGGCCAAAGTTTCGGAATCGCGTGGGAGTCGGCATCGAGAACAACCCCTCTACCCGGCGGGAGATACCACGTTCTCGTTTTCGCAACATTTTTGTCCGTCGTTTGGGATCGTCGAGAGGATAATCCTCCGTCTGAGACGCGACGATTCGAAACGCGTTCGGGGATCGACGTCGACGATACGATCGCGGATTAAGAGGGAGCAGTTTGCGGAAATGTAAACGGAAAAAATCGCTCGGCTAAGCCCGCAAAAGACGACGCCGGAAAGCCGCCGAAGGAAAAAAAATTCGAGAGGACATTGGCGTCGTCGGGAACTTCGCGAGTTGGCGGGAATGAATCGAATATAGTAAGTGGACGTTAGCATTTTATCGCGCTTGTTTTATTCGAAAAGTGTCACTTTTTATGAGAGAAACTACCCCCAACTTTCTAATCGATTGTCTCGACGACCCTATGAGATATTCGAACGAACCTAACTGCAAATAATAGATACATGCAACGGCTACAACATACACTTTTTGCAAAATTTTCTTGCATTCTTCAGGGTACAAAAAATTTTGTCGAAGTCTACTTTATCTAAAGAAACTACTCCCAACTTTCTAATCGATTTTCTCGACGACCATGTGAGATATTCGAACGAACCTAACTGCAAATAATAGATACATGCAACGAGGCTACAACATACATTTTTTGCAAAATTTTCTTCCCTTCTTCAGGATACAAAAAATTTTGTCGAGGTCTACTTTATCTAAAGAAACTACCCCCAACTTTCTCATCGATTTTCTCGACGACCCTATGAGATATTCGAACGATCCTAACTGCAAATAATAGATACATGCAACGGCTACAACATACATTTTTTGCAAAATTTTCTTCCCTTCTTCAGGGTAGAAAAAATTTTGTCATAGACTCTTTTATCTAAAGAAACTACCCTCAACTTTGTAATCGATTTTCTCGATGCCTATACGAGATATTCGAACAAATCCCGAGGCATACGTTAACTAAGTCCATGCGTCATCGATACGTCAGCATCCATCCCGAAAGGGTTAAACAATCACGAGGACTCGTTAAGCCAGTAACGCCGTGGATTAGCTCGAGCATCGGATACAAGTGTTCGAACATGTGCCGTCGGAATTGGAAACACAACTGATCCAGTGTCTGTTTTGTTATCAAGCAGACAGTGCAAAGGATCAAGCAACCCTCTGGCAGCTAGCTGGCGAATGGTTTCGCAGAGGGGGTTGCACGCGCGAGCACGCTTTTATGAAATGTTAAACGGGTCCGGGCGGGAATAATTCAAACGCGTCGCATCGCAACGAAATTTCAGCCTGCACGTTAGACGCGAGCCCGAGAGAGCGAGAGAGAGAAAGAGGTGGCCCTTCGCGTTTTTCCATGCAGTATTCATTTACCATTCCGGCGCGCGGTAAAAGGGTACATTTGCATGGAAATTTTTCTCGACTCGTTCCTCTCGAAAGGTGACGTACACAAATCCACCGGGCTATTTCTCGCCGCGCCGCGCCGAGCCGCCGCGGAGAAAGGATTAAAGTATTCGCCGCGGAACAGAAATTGTTGCGGGCCAGAAGAAAATTATTGCTCGCGAGCGAGCAAAGGACAAGGACGCAGGGAACGAGCCCTTCAACCACAAACGGCCGCGCGCATCTTCGCTCGAGAGATTCACTCGACTCTTTTTAACGACACGCAGCCGCGAGCTTTTCAGTAATCCTTCTTTTGAATCTCTCCTATCCACCCCCTCTCTCTCTCTTGCGAGCTCAGTGCACGTCTGAATGCGGCTGTTTGCGAGCAAGCGAGCTGTCAACTCACCCTGCAATCACAATCGGCGAATGCTACCCTGAATTCCCCCGGTCGTATCACCGAGGGCTAACTTTTCGTCAAAGTGCCTGTCTTTCTGAATGTTTCTGTTCTCTTAGCGATTTCTTCCTCGTTGCTTGTTAAACCTTAGCCCGGAATTATTATAAAATCGAACAACGAGTATACACACGTCGAACGCAGGGAAAATCGTTCTGTTATAAATTTGACGAAAAACGAGGAAGCATTACATTTCTATTTGATAGAAAATTTACCCTTAGCACTCGAGTGGCCACTAAAAATTGCTGTACCAGTATTCAAAATATTGTTTACATTACTAAATAAGTTGGAATGTAATCAGTTACTAAACATTTAAGTACTTTATGAGGTATTTAAATTTCATATCAATAAAATGAAGAAAAATAGTATAGAATGGAATTATTCTAGGTGTGGAAGAAATGTTTAATTTTCAAGTTAAAAAATAGCTCCGAAAGGTTAATTTCTGTATTTATACCTCACAGGTGGCGCTGAGTTGCGTGACAGGTGAATTTCCGGAATTTTTTGCGAAAGATCTGTAAACGTTATCGACGTGAACGTTGTTGCTACGTGTTTAGCGTTCTTTGTAGCAGGGTTGGTAATTTTCTCGTTGTGTAATAATTCGATTAGCCTGCCGGGGACCGTACCAAAGTTAAGAGGTGAAAAACAAGTAATGAAACATTTTTCCTGCAAAATGTGATAAAGGTATTCGAAAATTTTTCGGCGAACGCTGTTTCATTCGGCTACAAGATACAATTTTTTCTATTGCAAAGTTCTCGAATATTAGACCGCTACGGCCGTTTAAACGTGACCCGAATGGACCGTCAGGGGTTGCAAGCCACCAGACCGCAAAGCCGATATTCAAACATTTTTCCCGCGAGAAGTATTACAGATATCCGAAAAATTTTTGCTGGTTACGAAAGCTGGTTCTTTCAGCTACGAGATAATATTTTTTACCATTTACGAATCGCTGATCCTGAGACCGCTACGATTATTCTCCCGAGTTACCCGGTTTATTAGGGGTTGGGATTTCGACGTGATTTACGACGGTCTGGAAAATCGAGTAATTAATGAAATTTTTTAATTTAATTGATTTTGTATAATAAAATTATGATCTTCTATGGAAATAATAATAACTTATTTTTCATATTAAAAACAATAAGTAATGAGAAAAAAATGAGTAGAAAAAAAATTAGTATTAAAATTGAATTGATTTATATAATTTAGGGGGTTGTATAGTAATTAATGAGATTTTTAAATTTAATCGATTTTGTATAATAAAATTATGATCTTTTAGGAAGATAATAATAACTTACTTTGCATATTAAAAAGAATAAGTAATAAGAAAAAAAAGGAGTAGCAAAAATAATTAGTATTAAAATTGAATTGATTTATATCATTTAGGGGGTTGTATAGTAATTAATGAGATTTTTAAATTTAATCGATTTTGTATGATAAAATTATGATCTTTTAGGGAGGTAATAATGACTTATTTTTCTCCGGTCTGGAGAATGGTGAATCGAACTCGGACGTCGAAAGTTGATCGACACTAGAGAATCCGATGAAACCGACGAGACGGGGTCGACGTTATCGAGGAAAAACGGCTCGCGATCTCGGCTCGCTCTTGAGATTACTTTGCGTGCGAGACCCGCGAGAAGAGTGTCGCAATTAACATGCTCGGCGCGATATCCGGAGCTCTCTCGACGCCGTTTCTCGGGTAAACGTTCGTCGTCCCCTCGTCGCGTCGTCTGGCATGAACCCGAACCCCTCGGAACCCCTTTGAATTTCCTCCCTCCTCCCAGCCCGGAAGTGGAGAGGGACAAGGTGAAACGGTGGAAAAAAGGGGGTGGAACACTTTTAGAGAAAAGAAAACGTTCCGCGACTGCGGAGGAGAAGCCGCGACGCGAAGGGGAGAGAAGCACAGAGTCGACTCGCAAATGGAAATTGGTTGCAAAGGAATATTTACTGGCGACCGTGGGCCAGGCGAAGAGCGTGTAACTTATGTGGCGAAGACGCGGGGAGAGGGGTAGCACAGAAGAGAAGTGCACCGGGAACCGGCACAGAGAAAATCATGCCACCGCCGACGACTCCTGTGAAATGGTTATCCAATTTATTATTTTGTTCAACCCCCGGAATACACTCCCTCCGACCAAGTGAAAGATCAAAGTCGGACCGCTGACCCGAAATTTCTTGCAACCCGGTTCCTGGAAATTGAATAGGTTACGCGATATAGGTGTGCTACTCTGGATTGCAGAAGAGCTACGGATACGGGTAGTTTTTCAATAAAATTCGCGATTGTTTAAACTGCGTCAAAAAAAAAAATTGGCCTATTTTAATAATAGTTTACTATTAACATTATAGAGCTAGTTTTCCAAAAAAATTCGCAATTATTTAAATTGTGTGAAAAAATAAAAATTGGCGTATTTTAGCAATGTTTTAATATTAATATTACCATGTTCAGTTTACAACTTCCGCGATATAGTTACGCTACTCTGGATTGCAGAAGAGCTACAGATAGGGGTAGTTTTCCAAAAAAATTCGCGATTGTTTAAACTGTGTCAAAAAAAATTGGCATATTTTATTAATAGTTTACTATTAATATTACAGAGCTAGTTTCCCAAAAAAAGTTCTCAATTGTTTAAATTGTGTGAGAAAAGAAAATTAGCGCATTTTAGTAATAGTTTAAATATTAATATTATCCTGTTCAGTTTTACAGAGCACTACCATGCAAATGGACGTCTTCAAAGGCGAATATTTTTGTTTTCCGCCGGATCGTTTATTTAACGTTACCAATTCAAATATGTGTTGATCAACGTCGCTCGCAACAGGACACACAACGATCCGCCGGAAACGGTCCATCGAGGTTTGCCAGTACCTTCAGGAGGATCCTCCTTCATCGCCCTTTCTCTTTGGACAGGAAAATCGGGCGGACCTAAATTTATTCCCGACAGGAGCCAGCCGCGTTCCCGATAATTCTGTTTGCTCGATTCCGCGCGCTCTCCGTGCTCGCTCGTCCACTGTCTTCGTGGCTTTATTCAGCGCAACGATTGACCGGATGCGTCGTTGTGACCTGGTACAACGCTCCGCTCGAGCCGATTGAGACCTTAGGCTGCGCAGGGATTTTATCATATTTCTATCCCACAGAAACGAAATTTTCGGATTTCCATTTTCGAACAAAATTCAATTAATCGGAAATTTTTTCATACTATCAAAAAATCATCTTCTATATCGCCTCTAGAAAATAGTAGAAATAAACGTCTTCAACGCACAACGGGTCCAGTAGATCTTAGGGATTTTATCACATTTTTATCCGAGAGAAACGAAATTTTCAAAGAATCATTTTTGCACAAAATTCAATTCGTCGGAAATTTTTTCATACCACCAAAAAATCATCCCCTATATCGCCTCTATAAAATAATAGATATAAACGTCTTGGACACACGACAGGTCTAGTAGATCTTAGGGATTTCATCAAATTTTTATCCGCCAGAGACGAACTTTCCAAAGTGCCATTTTCGAAAAAAATTCAATTCATCAGAAATTTCTACATACTATCAAAAAATCATCCCCTTTGTCGTCTCTATAAAATAGTAGAATTAAACGTCACGTACGCGCAATGGGTCCAGTAGATCTTAGGCTGCACAGGGATTTTATCAAATTTCCAAAATACCATTTTCGAAAAAAATTCAAATCATCAGAAATTTCTACATACTACCAAAAAACCATCCCCTCTATCGCCTCTATAAAATAGTACAACTAAACATCTTGTACGCACAATGGGTCCAGTAGACCTTAGGGTGCGCAGAGATTTTACCAAATTTCCAGAGTGCCATTTTCGAACAAATTTCAATTCGCCGGAAATTTTTCCGATACCACCAAAAAACGATCCCCTCTATCGCCTCTATAAAATAGTAGAAATAAACGGAATCGTCTTGGGCGCAAAACGGTGGGGTCCAGTCTTGTGGGTTCCTTCACCTTTGCCTCTAAAGATAGCGGGAGAGCCGTCGGTCGAGTCGATTGCTAATTTTACACGGGTCGACGGCGAGCGATCGCGATTCGAGGCAGCCGACACATGATCGGTAACCAACCGAACGAGCAGTCGGGGCCGGCTGATCGGACGGCGGCTCTAATTTTAGATAAATCCATCCGGCGGCCGTGGCTGGGGCGATATTAGTTCGTGGCCGTGTGGGCTCTCGTACGTGCGAACGTACACTCCTCCCCGAATACACGTCGCTCGCCTAATAATGCACGCGAAGGTGCACGCGTGTATGTATGGGCGCACCTATGCATGTAGCTGCAGCCGCCGCCTCCACCGCTCGATCCATGGTACACCAAGTCCTCTCTCTCTCTCTCTCTCTCTCTCCCTCCCTCTCTCTCTCTCGTCGAATGTCTGTGTGAGACCGACGGCCCGTGTACGAGCATCGAATTGCTCGCCAGGAAATCGATGTCCCCCTGGACGGTACCAGCCCGGTACCAACCGCCCTAGGCTAGC
The DNA here is from genome assembly GCA_028454225.1 of Lasioglossum leucozonium. Taxonomy (NCBI): domain Eukaryota; kingdom Metazoa; phylum Arthropoda; class Insecta; order Hymenoptera; family Halictidae; genus Lasioglossum; species Lasioglossum leucozonium. Next base: position 6,682,112 of record CM052214.1, read on the forward strand.
TTCCAATGGTACGCGTGTACGCGTCCCAGGAACCGAACTCTCCACGATGCCATTCCCGCTGCTCCTTTTTTCCCCGCCGTTCACCAAATAATCGTACTCCTGCGACCTTACCGTGCCTCCTATTTTCGCAACTTGACCGAAGACTTGTGGGAATTATTTTTCAGACAGGAATAGTTTATTTCAATTTTGAATATATCTGGGGTACAGGGTGGAACGCGTTTGAAATTTCTCAAACGTTGTCCCAAGCACTTATTCCACATCTTCGGATAGATGAAAATCTATGAGAAAAAACGTGTCCGACAACATTAACCTTGGATTTCAAGGTCACATTGTTCTTTCTTTTTTCATTTCATCGTACTATACCATCATCTCCATGACGTGTACAGCACAATGTACTGAAGAAAAAAAGGATTCGACCTTGAAACTGTCAAGGACAATGTTGCGGACATTTTTTTCTCACAAATCATCGACCTGATCCAAATATTTATTTTTCCATTGCAGTGTACTTTACCTCTATCCCCACGATGCGTACAGCACAATACACTGAGAAAAAAGGATTTGACTTTGAAACTGTCAAGGACAATGTTGCGGAAATTTTTTTCCTCACAAATCATCGACCTGATCCAAATATTTTTTTCTATTGTACTCTACCTCTATCCCCACAATGCGTACAGCACAATAAACTGAGAAATAGGATTCCACCTTGAAACTCAACATGAAGGACAATGTTGCGGCAACTTGTGTTCCATCGACACGAAGATAAAGAATACATTTAACTGGTATGATCGCAGCAATCGTGAGCGGGGCGGAAAACACCGCGCGCGCGGACGGGGTCCGGGCAATTAATCGAAGCCCCGAGTGGAAGAGGAGCTCTCCGCAGAGATACCGTACAATCCACTTTCCAGCCGATTAACGTGTACCCGGGCTAACGAGCTTTATTAGCCAGTCTAATGAAATCCAAAGTTATCGGGTCCGGGGATGGGTGGGGGTGTGTGGGTGGGGGTAAGGTAGTCTGGAACAAGCCTGTAACTGGAATAGGCGCCGGACATAACCAGACACAATAGTGTGTGTCTCTCTCGGCGAGCCGCACTCTCTGGAAAGCTCTAGCCGAGCAATTCCATTCGGGGAAAGGGTTTCCTCGGAGAAGCTGGTAGTTAGAGGCGCGCGGGATTCGGTGAACGGAAGAAGAGTGTGCGCGGGGCGCGGGGGAGAGGAGGGAGACCAACGGCGGAACTGCGAACTGCGGCCCGACCGCGAGGGTTTGCCTCTCCAACTCCTAGAAATTCCACGGTATTAATTTATCTTCGTACCTTCAGCCCTGCCCTCCGTATCCCCCACCCTCCCGAACGCCGTGGCGCCACGTTCTTCCATCGATCAACGCGTCCAACGTATGATTCCGGGCTTTAACTGCCGAGCACAATACACGCGCGCCACGACACGGGTCGATTTCGGGCCTGTGGACCTTAGCGGTTTTCTCGGGTTCGACTCGCGGAGACGTTGAATCGCTGCTGCCGGCGGTAACGGTTGCGTTACAGGTTGGCGTGTCGCGCTCTTCACGGCTGACAGGATCTTGTCTCCTGCGTGATGAATCGCTATGCGCGATACGCTCCCAGGAGGATGTTCGAAGATGTGTGTCTGAGTATTACGATCAGTACTCACGACTCTCTTCAGCATTGCAATTGCTCCTTCGTGAATCACTGCGAATGGCAACCGCCAACACGACGTTTGACGATGTTTAACGACGTTTGATTCATTACCTAGAGCCATCGTTTACGATTATCAGATAACCACGGTTTGGGATTGTTTGACAACGTTTGACCGGATTCCTCGCGTCGTCAAACCGACGGCCGGCGTTCTCCCGGCGGCAATCGATCGACCGCGACGTCCCGTCGTGTCGACGGGTACGGAAGACAACGACGCGACGCGACGACGGAGAAGAAGAGGAGAAACCACGAAGAGGAAGATCGATGGAACGGAATGGAAGTCTTTCGTCGAATTCGTTAATCCCATTGGCTCCCGGCCGGTTCTTTGTGTGGCGGGCTTCGGAATTAAATTTCCGGTTTCACGGAATCCTGGAAATCCTTTGACGGTCGCCGGGCCGACGGTAATTCGATCAGCAATCATCCGGAGGTCCGTCCGCGACGATCTCCGCCCCTTTTTTTCTTTACAGGATCGCGCCGATGACGATCATCGATACGATTCAGCAGTCTGCGATGGCGAATCAATCAGGAAGTAGACTTGACGTTGTTTGGTGCCGTTTGAACGGCTAGAATACTCGGGAAGAAATTCGAATTTGTAAGAAATGCAACGTATGATTGGTAATCGATTGGAATCGCTGAAATCCCGCGACTTTCGGAGATTGCGAGGACTCGCAGAAGTTTGCGAGTGTTTGACGGTGGTCGGTGATGTTCGAGTGGCCTGAGGACTCGGAAAAAATTGGAATTTTCGGTAAGAAATGTTCTGTACGTTTGCAAATTGATTGGAATTGCTGAAATTACTCTGCGACTTTTGATTGTCAGAACTCTCAGAAGTTTGCGACTTTTTGATGATGTTTGAGTGGCCCGAAGACTCGGAAAAAATTCGAATTTGCAGTAAGAAATGTTCTGTACGTTTGAAAATTGATTGGAATCGCTAATATTTTGCGACTTTCGAAGATTGCCAGAACTCGCAGAAGTTTGCAACTGTTTGACTATGTTTGGCCTGAAGATTCGGAAAAATTCGAATTTGCTGTAAGAAATGCTACGTACGATTGCAAATCGATTGGAATCGCTGAAATTACTCTGTGACTCTCGATGGCCAGGAGTCGCAGAGGTTTGCGACTGTTCGACGACGTTTGAACGGTGTGCAGCTGCCGTGGCTGGTTCTGGGGAGGCCGGGAAGCTTCGCGCGGAGAAAAAGCCTGGATTCAGGGATCTTAATCGATCCTCTGGTGAATGGTTATCGCAGGGCCGCAAGACGCAGGGGCTTGTCCGCGGCACGAAATCCATCGCTCTCGGCCAGAATCGCAGGAGGCACGGGGGGTGAAGCCGGCGGAACGAGCCATTCATTTGCATTTCAGTGGTCTCGTTGGCCTCGAGCTCCATTTCCCGCTTCCGGGGACGGCGAGCGTCCAAATGAAACGTTCATTCAAGCCGGCCTCTTTTTCTCTCTCCGCGTACCTCCGCTCTTCTCCTTCGTTACCGAGCTCTCCTGTCGTCGTCCTTCCGCTTTCAAACAATTCTTCCGGCCTTCCAAGCTAAATTCGGTCACATTCGACCCGGCCCCCGACGAATGTGTGTCAAACGATTTAGGTCCGATAGAGTTCTTCCCCTCTCCCTCTATTCCTTTCACCGTTCCTCCCTCTCTCTCTCTCTCTCTCTCTCTCTCTCTCTCTACGACTGTTCCCAGCCGCAGCACCGAACCCACGACCGCCTTCTAATTCGATTTTCCTCTACCGGAGTTGCGGGGACGCGCCCGATTGTTCGCGAGAGTAAATACCAAAGCGCCGCGATGCTACCGGGACGCCGAGACGCGAGCTCCAGCCGAGCGACCCGCAGAAACGTGACTCTTCCGCTGCGATGCGCCCGGAAATTCTGCGCTGATTTGCCACCGTAGTGTCGTTATTGTTAATTCTTTGTTCAGCCTCGGAATATTATTGATTTTGTTTTTTCAATAATATGTGCATTCGCGAACCAGTGTTTCGGGGTTGGAACAGGTAGCAGGAATTAACCGGATTTGCGAATTATTTCTGGGTGACACGAATTTTATAAAAATTTTGCGATCAGTGGGTTGGAATGCACACACATTCGACTACATTTGAGAATTTTTTCGTAAAAAAATATGCACGTTTACTCACTCCGCCAAATAACTTATCATGTTGGGGAGTTCAACGTATGAAAGAACGTTTTTGCGAATTATTTCTGCAGCACAGAAATTTTATAAAAATATTGCAAGTAGCAGGTTGGAATATACACACATTCGACTACATTTGAGAATTTTTTTGTAAAAAAATATATACATTTACCTATTATATACATAATCACTTTCGAAACCTTTATTAGGGGTTGAAAGACACAGTTCTTTGAAAATTTATTTCGGTGAAAATTTATTTCGGGAATTTTTGTTGCGGGACTTCTCGGCCGTCAGTTCTACGGTCAAAGCGATGATCGATGGATCGCCGGGCGATCTCGTTGACGAGCCGACTCCTCCATTCCCGACGAGGACGACGCGCGTCAATTGAATAATTAAGGGCCGTCGTCGCGCTTGAGACGGTCCAGTTTGTAATTTACACGTGGCCCGTGTGGATACAAGCGGATTGAATTCGATGGCTTTATAATCCATTGGGAAATCTAACTCGAGGAATGTAAATACTCGGGATCAAACCCGGGCCATTCCTGAGCAAACTTGAACTTTGCCCGGAATCCGCGGCGCGGTTCGCCCCGAAATCGCGTCACTCCATTCTCAAGGCGACTTCCATCGGCTGGGAAGTTCTATGGGGTTGATCGATCTGCGAATCGATCTTCGGGAAGCTCGCGCGTACCAACTAAATCGAAAACCCATTTGTCCTTGGTCTGACCTTCGCGCATTGACTGAACGCCCTACCCCCTATATGGGATTTATAAAAATTAAATTTGCACTGTGAAGAATGCAAGAAATTTCCGAATTGCAGAGGAATAGAAATAATAACTAAATGGAAAATCCTTTTGTCCTTGACCTGACTTTCGCGCATTGACCGGGCGCTGCCTATATGGGATTTATAAAAATTAATTTTGCACTGTGAAGAATGCAAGAAATTTCGGAATTCCAGAGGACTCGAAGTAATAAATTATTTTCTGTTCCGTTCGAAGAAATTTCGAAGCAGAATGAAGATGGAGCAATACGAAAACGTGTGTACCGAGTTTGGAAGTACCGGCGTGCGTTCTGAAAATGAAAAAATTTATTGCCGCGGCACGATAACTGTACAAACATGAGCGAGAGGCTCTCCCGTCTTTCTATACGCCATAGTTTCCCCGAAAAATAAAAAATCCTCGCATACACGCCCGGTGCGCATACCGGGAGTCAAGGTATGCTCGAGTTAATACGGTATCGGATGAAGGTACGCCAGGGGCTAGCAGGTAGAGAGATACTACCGTTAGCAGGGAAAGACAGCTACACTGCATGTGTGCATACTGGTGCATGCTTCTGCATAACGACTAGCCGAGAGAGAGAGAAAGAGATTGAGAGAGAGAGAGAGAGAGAGATTCTACTGAATTCTTCACCGGACCATTATATTCTGAACAACTGAATTCTCTTAAATTGAATACCGGCATACACAACAGCAGAACCGCAGATAAATGGTAACTGTTAATTGTGCTAATGACCTGGACCGACTATTTTAGACTGCGGACTCAGCGGAGGAGCTTAAATGGGATCAGTTTAGATCTTTGGATCGTGGTGATGTATCGACGGTTTACTGTCCAAGCTGACTGAAAAATTATTTAAAAATTGCGGAGTGTTTAAGCGAAAATTCTCCAAAATTTCAATTGAAAAATTTAAAGAAAGATCTTCTGATATCTCACTTTAAACATTTGAGTAAGAATCTTCTGAAACTAAATTCTTTAAAAATCGTAGAATATTAAATAAAAATTATCTAAAATCTCACTTTAAAAATGTCAATAAAAATCCTCGGAAATCCCCTTAGATCTTTGGATCACAGTACTGAATTGATGACTGAGACCTTTTGCATTTGATTGGCGACGTTTCGAACTGCTATTCAATCCGACTGGAAATTTCCTAAAAAATTCTAGTGTGAAATAAAAATCTTCTGATGTCTCGCTTAAAAAATTTGAATGAGAATCTTCGAAAATAAAATTCTTTAAAAATCGTAGAATATTAAATAAAAATGATCTAAAATCTCACTTTAAAAATTTCAATAAAAATCCTCGGAAATCCCCTTAGATCTTTGGATCACAGTACTGAATTGATGACCGAGACCTTTTGCATTTGATTGGCGACATTTCGAACTGCTATTCAATCCGACTGGAAATTCCCTAAAAAATTCTAGTGTGAAATAAAAATCTTCTGATGTCTCGCTTAAAATGTTTGAATGAGAATCTTCTAAAACAAAATTTTTAAAATAAAAAACGTAGACTGCTAAATAAAAATTGTTCAAAATATCTCTCTTCAAAAATTAGATGAAAAATCTCCCGAAACAAAATTTTTCAAAAATCGTATGCTAACCAAAAATTGTCTAAAATCTCTCGCTTGGCTCGCGATCGTTGCCCAGAAGTTTAGATTGACTTAGATCTTCGGATCGCGGTGATACTCTGCCGACCGGCGTGCATTTTATTTCCGAACCGGTATAAATCGCAATTGGAAATATTGCGTTTGTGTTTACAGTCGAGTGGAAATTGGGTTAAAGTGGATTAAAGGAGCGCGGGACGTTGTTGGACGGCCGCGCCCCGAGGAAACGGAACGGTGAGACACGTGTACGTCAGCAAGAAAATACGAGCGGAGTTCTTGGGGAAGTCGTATTATTTCAAGAAGAAAACTCCCGGCCCCGGACAGGCCACTTCGCGAAACTTTTCTGCCCCCGCGTTTTCCTCTCTGTAATTAGAGAACTTTTGATCCCCGTGTTCGCGTGCGCGCGAGAGAGAAAGAGAGATAGAGAGCGGGATAATGCGAACAAACGTCTGTCGCTCGCAATTTCGCTGCGCGGATCGAGCCCCGGGCCACGGACACTTCGCGGGCGAGTAATTTGTTAAACAATTGCAATCGCGCGAACGATGTCGATCGACGCGAATAAAACGCCCGCCGCGCCGCTCGAAACCGGGGGCCGCGCTATCGCTCGCGCACCGTCGCGTAATTCACGCTGCACACCGTGTACCATTATCAATTCATGGTTTTAATTAATTCGCCCGTCACGTGTTCGGTAACCAGGAACGTTCACGCTGCGCCGATTTCAACTATGCCGATTTTCGGCTCCTGACCGCTCGCTTTCGGTCTTGCTTTGTGCGCCGCGCCACAGTCGCTCCGTTGTTCCCTTAGGTTGTTTCACTCGATTTTGCAATGCTGACAAATTAGTCCAATGGAGAAACATTGAATTTTGATCGGTTACACATGGTCTCGATTTGTTAATTACTCGAGCAGTTTTCGATAAATTGGCTTTGGGAAAATTCGCGCTGCTACTCGAAACTCGTCCGAATACGCCTTTAAAATTTCAAATCGATACCATCGATTGTTCCCGTGAAATTAATTTTCAAATAACAAAACACCCCTCCAGGTTGGGATTTAATCGGGAGTCGATTTTTTCGGGAATTTTTTTCACACAAACTGTGAGACTTTATCCACAAAATATTTTCCCAATTCTGATAATCTAGTTTAGAGAGTGTCCCATAATATTTTCGTTTGAAAATATTTATCGCAATTTATTAAATTCGTAACGAGCATGTAATATTTCCACTTAGTCGAGGGATGAAAACGTTAAATAAATCGTCCACTCCGATGGGCCGTGACATGAAACTTGCCTGACTACATCTGTCAAATTTCAGATCACTGGGATCGATCGTTTCCGAGAAATTAATTCTCAAATAACAAAACACCCCTCCAAGTTGGGATTCGATAGATTTAATCGGGAGTCCCAAAAATGGTATTTTCGGGAATTTTTTTCACAAAAACTGTGGGACCTTCGTCCACAAAATATTTTCCCATTCCTAATATTCCCGTTTAGAGAGTGCCTCATAATCGCAATTTATTAAATTCATAACGGGCATAGAATATTCCCATTTATAACGAGGAACGGAAACGTTAAATAAAATCGTTCACTGCGAAGGTCCGTAAGACACGGTGCACTTAAAATCGCAGAAATTATGCAAGCGCCGCGCCCGTACAAGTCTAATAATCTCGATCAACTTCATCGCGGAGGCGCAGTCGCGCGGAGAGCTTCCTCGAGAAATAACGATTCGATAGAATTCTGTAGAATGTCAGCGAGCTAAACCGGTTGCGACCAAACACCGTTGCAACCGGCGCATCGAGCGTGCAGGACAGTTGGAAAACCGTGTGCGGACGGACGAAACCAAATTTTCCAGCGAAGTTTCTTCGGGCCGCCTAAGCCCGCTAATCCGGGAACAGTTGGCCGACGTTCGGAATTATTAATCTCGCAAACGCGATCACGGAAGCTTAGGCTTGCCCAGACGCGACGACCGGAAATACCATACCGCCCTCCGGCAACCTTGTGTCCGAAACGATTCGCTTTTTACATGGAGAACCGGTTTTGCGGATCTTTCGCGATCGTTGAAGCATCGATCTGAAGAAAAATATTTTAAAAAAATTTCAAGGCGTCTCGAATTGGAGTCGAGAAAAAAATTTCTAAAAATTCCATGGATACGGTGAAAAATTTTTGAAAAAATTCTGAAATAAACTACATAGGTTCCCCGGAACGTCCGACAAAGTTAATTCTAATCCGGGAACAGTTGGCCGCCGATCGGAATAATTAATCTCTCCGAACGCGCGATCATCCTAACAGCTTAGGCTTGTCGAGCGGAAGTTCTCGTCTCGGAGAAACGAGTAGTCGCGGCGACTGGGAACTCGTTACAAGCACACGTCCAATAAACCGTCGCATCGGTAGAGCGACAGAGACGAGAGGAGAGGAGAGGGGAGATAATGCGGACGATACACCTCGAAGTAAATCGAGTTTGGAGCGGCGTGCGCTGGGAGTTGACCGTCGAATTCCCCGCGTGCCGCTCTCTCCCCACGGTTCGCATTAAAACAATCTTGTTTCCCCTAGTCCGATACGGAATCATATTAAATTATAAACAGTTATTACGCGCGGCACGGTTCGGCCGACCGGTCGAATTAATAATGCGGTCGCGGGGCCCGCGTAAACTTCGTTAATATTCCATTCGTTAAATCGGATTACACGGCCGACCTGTAATTTCGATGGCGGCGTCCACGCTCCCGTCCGCGAATCTGCATAAAAAACGGCAGGATTCACCGGGCCACACTCCTCCCCGCGCGCTGGACCGCCCTCCCTACCATTCTCTTTTTGTGCAGCGATAAACAGTCGTAACCCGCGATTAATTATGCAACCGACGCGCGATATCCCACGGACAAAGATCTCTCATTCTGCGAGCCGAATTGTCGCACGTAACATCCCTGTCATCCCCGGTGTAATAAGAGAATTCAACCCCTTGTGCTAGTCGTGACGGAAATTAGTAGGTGCAGTTTAAAACAGTAAAGATATTGCAAGAATTTTCTCCGTTTCTGACCTTGTGTGGGTCATTGTCAAAATATGAAGAAAATATGTAGCACTCCATTAAAAAAATTGAACGTCATTATTAAGACATAAAAGAAATACGTGGCACTCCATTACAAAAATTGTAGGTCACTATTAAAATATAAAAAAAGTACATAGTACTCCATTTAAAAAATTGAAGGCCATAAGACAAAAGATAGCACTCCGCCAAAAAACTGAAGGTCATTATTAAAACATACAGAAATACATAACACTCCATTAAAACAATTGAAGGTCACCTTCAACTCTAAAAGAACAATGCAGCAAAAATGAATAACAGTATAACTGTTTCCTAAATTGTTTGGGAGAAACACGGTGGCTAGCAATGGTATAAATAAAAAACCTGGTCATTCGACTGATGGTTAATTTCGGAGAAGATCTTTGGGGGGGTGGGGTTCAGGGACTGTCCAGTCGACGATTTCCAAACAAATTTTCAGCAGGTCTGATACTTTTTAAACCGTCGTCGCGACGCGACGGCGAGGTCTCGTTAATCATGCGATTCTCGTTCGCCTCTAATAAATTGCCGAGAGGCTAAGGCCGGCCGGCGAGCGCCGATAATGAATCACAACAATGCCTCGCGCCGGCTAATGAATTATCTTAGAGGTCTCGGTGCTCTCTTTCCTGTCTGCCTCCTCCTCCCCTCCCTCCCTCCTCACCGCTCTTACGGTAGCGGGGATGAAGAGAGAGGGAGAAAGAGAGGCCGTCGGTTCTCTTTAGCCCCGGCAACAAGAACATCGGCGCCTCTTCCATCATTTCGGTCTACGGGGCCACCGGCTGCGGAAGAATCGGCATTCCGAGCCGGAAACGATGAAAAATTGCGGGCGCAGCTGACGACGCGTTAAAGCCTTATTAATTACGTGCAATGTCGAAACGCGGTGGGGTGGGGGTGAAGGGGGCACGGCCGCGGAAACGGTCGGGGCACACGTCCCGACATTTTTCAACCGTTGAAAATTCTGGAGAGATACCTCTCCGAATTAAGAAAAATTCAACAATCTTTTCCACCGTGGATTGAATTATGATTTCTCAAAAATTTAATTCAAGCACTTAATTACGACTCCCCGAAGTGCTGAGATTGACCGCTTCTCGGTATACAGGGTGTCCCAAAACTGTTGTGCTACTAATTCGAAGCAACTTATTCCTCAGGGAAAATGTCCTCCGAGGCTCCGTTAACGAGTTATCAACGAAACAGACGGACCAATCAGAGCGCAGCTACGGAGGACCGATCCCGGCTCGACCAATGCCAATGCGTGGACAGTAGTCGCGCTCTGATTGGCCCGCCACGCCTCTGTAGTGTCACGTGACCGGTACTGGCAGAGAGAGGGAGGGACCGAGCGTTTCCCCTCGATTCGTGCTCCCGTGATCTGTCCTCCCGGATGACTGATTGGAGGACGTTCTTCGATCTAATTGTGCGATCTTCGGGATCCCAGGATTATCCCACGGGAAAGAACTGGGTCCGCGGAATCGGACAGCTCGAATCCCACAGGTGACTCCAGCCCGACGACCGCAAATTACCGAGCAGTGGGGATGATCCTCTCTGTAATCAGTGCGGCGACGCGCAACGCTTTGAATCGCCTTTTGACTCGACGCCGCGACGCCGACGCACCGAATTAACGTTCTTTGACGCGTACCCGGGATTTTCTCTCTGGCATTCACCCCACCCCCGACGATGTCAACGAGCCCGTCCCCCCACCGCCGCCCCTCTCCCGAAATTTCGCTGAAGACAGCGTCCGAATGAAAAAGATAGAAAATTGTATGCGCCGTGTGCCGGGCCCCGCTGAAACGTTAACTATTCGTGTCGCGTGTAACGACGCAAACTGCATTCGCGCCGGTGCAATTCCGCGCCGGACGTTACGTAATTACGGGACAACGGAAACCGTGCGAGCGCGTACCAGTGCGCTCTCTGTCTCCCATCCTTTCTTTATTCTCACTCTCTCTCTCTCTGTCTCGTTTCAACCGCTCACCCCCGGTCGGAGGTCCCGACACAAGTGGCTGTATCGGTATTAATTAAAAATTGAATTTTTCCGCTGACTCCGCGCGCTGGCACCGCTCGACAACCACCCGAGCCCACTGTCAGCCGGACTCGATTGCAGCCGAGTGCTGTTTCGCCGTTACGTCACGGGACCGGTTAATATTCGACCGAGCCCGCTGCAGTTTTTTTGCATTTTTTCCTTTTTTTTTATTAGCCCCACCGTGAGAGCATCCCGGGTCACGTTCCGCGTCAGCAGGATCGAGCGCGCGCGAGATCTTCGGGAATTTTTTTCTCCGGGACCGTAAGAGCTTTGCGGGAAATTTTTGTCTGGCTCTCGCAGCGCGTGCTCTGGACAGTGGGAATTTTTTTGTTCGGTAATATTTGTTCTTCGCGAAGCCGTGAATTAATTAGCGGAGGTCGTCACAGGGTTCAGAAAATTGTACGAGTGATTTGTTTTTGAGAATTTTGAATTTTTCCTTAAATTTCGCATTTACTCAATTTATTTAATATATAATCATTTGTATTAATCATTGTCCTCGAAAAGACCATTTACAGCCGTACTTTTATTATACAATAAAAGTTACAATTTCAACACGTCAAAATAGGTAAAAACAAATTAATACTTCGTTGGATATCCTATGTTTTTTTGTTTATATTTTATTATTATACATATATTCGCATCATGCGACGCTAAAAGCAAAAATAAAAACCCAGTTCTGATTTTTTCAAATAAAAATTTTAAAACATTTATAAATCAAAATCGTGTGAAAATCGATTGCAGATTATAATAAAAATATAATATTTTTTATTCAATTCTGTGTCCAGAATTAATTCCACTAGTGCATATCTCAATTTTCTAAACAGACGCGATTTTGCATATGAACAAAAAATTCTCCATCCCCCAATCAGGAGACTAACGATCAGAATTACGTTGCAAGAATGCGTCCAAGACTGTTACCCTATTGAATGTATGAAAAACAGCATGATAAAGCAGACGATGAAACATATGAAATCGTGACCCACTTGAAAAATCTGCGCGGGTTAATAAGATCGCGCCGAAAATAACCGGGAGCGAGAGCCAGCGGTGGGATCGATGGGCGTGAATAAAAAGAACGGGCCAGCGCATCCGGTGTCGCCGCGAGGGGCGGGAAAGAGTGCAACGTCGGCGCGTCCGAGCGCGAAAAGTCGCGGATGACGTCGGATCATTGATAATCGATGTGTTATTATGCGCGGTGCACGAGAATATGAATTTAACCGAGCGAGAAGAGAGAGAGAGAGAGAAGAGAGAGCAGGTAGGGCGCATCACAGTGACGTCACGGCCGACGACGACGAAGAGAGGAAGACACCGTCGTCGTCGAGTTAAGGTGGAAGGTTTGAGGTCGATCTGCCACTGACGTAACGCGCCGGAGTCTCGCCGGTAGAGAGCAGCCCGATGCCCGAAGTGGGAGAGAGGGCTGACTATAAAGGGTGAGAGAACAGAGGGTGGGGCGGGGGGAGGAGGAGGAGGGGAAGCAGGAGGACGGTATGGGTGACGAGCATCGGTATCGACCGACGCGCGACGGAAAGATGCGACGGAGCGTGTAGTCAAGGGACGCTGGCCGCGTCGAGGACCTTCAGGGTCCTCCACGGCTCTTAATCCTGGCGATTTCTGGTGCGGCGCTGTTCAATCGAAAGCGAAACGCCGTGGCTGCCGCTCCAGATCCCGGCTCAGTCGAGGGAACCCAAGGGAAAATCGGGAAACTTGCCTTCCCCCCCCCCCCGTAAGGTCGCGCGTTTCTTACCTCTCGGCGGTGTGCAGTTCACCTCCATCAATCGGTAAAGGTCATCGAGCAACGAGAGTAAACTGGTAATTGATCGTGATGGGAATAGGGAACTTGCCACTTTCCCCCTGTAAGATCGCGCGCAGTTGACTATCGTGAAATGGTAGGTCGTGTCTACTAACTTCTCGCGAAGAGATCGTGGTGAAAAAAGTTGCGTTTCCCCCCTTAGCGTCTCGCGGCGCGACCGTAAGGGGGGAGAGGACTGTCATCGTCACAAGTTAGCCACGAGTCGTTGACCAACGAAGATGGGACGACTCTTTATGGTGAAAATCGAAGCGCGCGACGCTATGGGGGAAAGACCTCTGTCCTTGAACAGAGAGTTTTAACGTTGCATTGCAGTGGGAAACAAACGGGAGTGTGGGGGAGAGGCAAAACCGGTCATAAATCGTTGAATAAACGAACTGCGGAGACAGCAGAGTCCTCGCGCTTTCGGAGTGGGGAGGGAGAGTGGTGAAATAATTAACGACAAGCAGTCAGCGGAATGACCATAGTCGTTCCCATCGCGGATCCCGACGGTGTTAACAAGCCGTCGCTAGGCGGCGCGGCGCGGCTCGCGGACATTAACATTCCACTTTGAAAGTTCCACGGCGAAGTAAAAAGACGGGTTGGTCGGGGGGCACACACCGTCGAAGGCGAAGATAACGAGAACGTTTAACATGCAAATACTCCGGGTACGAAACGGCCGCAAAACAGCGGCACGGGTTCGTACGTTAGGTCAAACAATTACGCGGCCCGGGCACACGGGGGGCGTGCGGGGGCGGCCGACGCCGAGGATCGCGGGAACAACGTCGCGGCGCAAAAACAGTAATGTTACGATGTAGGTCGGTCGACGGGAGGTTTCTTGCTCGTGCGAAAACCTGGCAGACCGTGCGCCCCAGAGAAGAACCGAGGAAACCGTAGCAGACCACACCAGATCTACGTCATCGGTTCAACGGCCGAATTATTCTGCGCGAAAAATACCCGTCGACCCCGCGCGCGTACAACTCAATTTTTCTCCTCCAAGCTCTCTCTCTCTCTCCTCTTCCGCGAGACCAGCGATTTTAACTGTGGTCCACCGTTTTTTTTTTTTTTATTATATTAGGCGATCTTGCCCCGCGTCGTGAATTATTCATCTCCCGAATGTTCCCGCCATTAGTAGATTGGAAGCCGGATGTAACGTCTCGCCTTCATTTTAGTTCTTTTTCTTTTGATATATTTTCGTATTGTTAAAATTTTTTCATTCTCATTTTTTCATTGTTCCGGTTTCGATAATGAGGAATACCACAATTTCACGGGAAGTCGAAGTTGGTTCTCGGAAGGGTGTTTCACCCTCAAAACAATATTTTTGGGGGAAAAAAATCGTACTGTAATCGGCATCGCGAGACCCGCGTCTCATAAAAATTTCAAGATTATTCGGAGCTTGCAATTGCCGCAATTAATTGTAGACCGGCGCGCCGCGTGGAGTGGTCTGCGCCGTAAGTAGAATAGGTCAGGCGTGGTCAGACGCGACAGTTTCTGAAGCAGCGCGCGGGGAGTCTTTGCAGTAGATTATCTCGGTGATGGAGGCGTGTGTGAAAAAATGTTGTACAACCTTTTGGACGCAGAATTCGCCGTAGAATAGGCTCGCGAAAAATTCGATACGATATCTATTTTACTTCCAGCGTAATCAACCAAATAAACTTACACACGTAGAATTAGGATGTAAACTCGAAGTTAGATCGTCGGTGGATCGTTCTATCGTGGATCCGCGGCTCTTTGTCGCGTTTCCGTCGCGCGTTTTCGCTGGCGCATTCGCGGCCACTTTTCGCCCGCCACCACCCCCGCTTCTTCTTGGTCCCACTCTGCCCCTCTCCCTCTCTCGCTGGTTTTTTTTCTGGAATCAATAACGGCGCACGAGCCGGGGCGGCTAGAGCGGGTCAAGTGGCCATCCGCGCCTGTAAAGCCCCCGGTGGATAGCCCCGGCGGATAGCACGGCACACCGAATGCACGGGGTAATATTAGCGAGCTAGTTTCGGCTAGCGAGCACCCGAGGAATTGCCGAGTCAGCTCATCGGGATCAAGCTTTGTTCCGGTTCGGCGGGCCTCCCACCGCTCCGGAGGGCCATCCCGCACCGGTGCATTCGGCTTCAGACGAGTCGCACTCTATCTTGTCCGGCCGTTTACCCTGCCCGAGGACGCCCACTATCCACCCCCTATCGTCCGGCCGTCTTAAGCCGGAAATTCATTGCTCCGCCACGCGACCCTGCCACCTATCTCTCGCTCCCCATCTGCCTCCAGCTTTCTCTTTCTCTGTCCTCTGAACGCTGGACCGACTCGATACGCACCCCCACATCCGGGAACCGGTAATCTTCGATTTTTTCTCTGAAAATTCCGACACTGGCGAAAACGCCGATTTCTGAAGAAAAAGAAAAACGAATTTGTAGGATCCTACGAACGAGGGATTTAGGGGAGGATTATGCAGGATGAAAAATCGGCGAGTGAAAAGCACGTCCTGTATATAGGGTCCATGGTGAATGAGCCGATAAAACTGTTATTAAGCTTGGGATCGAGGTTCGAGCTCGTAAAGCATTCTGGAAGAAAAATGTAGGGCTTTCGAAAAAATTTTGGAAAACTATGTATATTGCAGAGCTTGCGAGAAAAATTTCTGCGACCAAGTGCACCCTAATCCGCTGGGCAAATCCGGAGAAATAATCTGAAAGCAGAGGAAAAAAGGGAGCAAGAGAGAGAGAGGGGATGAGGGTTGTCGTCGAAGTCCTCGGAGAAATAAAAGAGAAAGAGCATCGTAGGAGAGACGATAAACGGCGTAGCTAACGAAATGGAGGAGGCCTATAGAGTGCCAAAGGGTGGGGGTAGGGGCGGGGTGGAGAAAGAGGAGGAGAAGGCGGGGGGTTAAGCAACTTGACCCGATTCGTAAAGTGTTTCACCTGGATGAGATCGTCCCTACTCGGTTGGTCCGCACCCTCTTGACGTCACAGATGCACTCGGTGACGTCACGCCGCAACGTCACTGCACCGCCGTGTTGCCCCGGGTCAGGGGTCGTTGCCAGGAACGTAGCTTTGCACCCGGAGCCATCGATGACGCGCGTGCAGATCTTTTAAATATATTTATTTACCCTCGTTTCGAATATGTTTCTTTTCGCCCTTATTTTCAGGCATGTTTATTTAAGATTTTAGATATATCTCTTATTTAACTACATTAATTGATACATTTAGATAAACTAATTCGATCAGTTCTAGGGTGACTGGGTCTACTTCGACCCGGAGATATACACGTTCCATCTAGATTCGTTCTGAATTTTCCAGCAGCCAGTCGAAATTATTGGTTATTTATGTGTCGAGCGCAGTAAGAGGATTAATAATCCTGCTTTTTTAACAGCCAGTTTAAATTATCAGCTATTTACACTGAGTACAGTAAGAGGATTAATAATTGGGATTTATCCGAAAGCAGTGGATTCAGAATTGTGAAATAGAGAATTGAGATGTAAGGGTTTGAATGATGAGTATAGTAAGAGGATTAATAAGTGGGATTTATCTGGTAGAAGTACGATCAGAAATATGGGGAAATAAAATCGAGATGCGGGGATTTCAGTGGATCCAACTGTGATTGCCATATAATCGGCGAAAACGTTCATAACTCAAGGATCAATTATACTTGTTCGCAACCGTAGACCCATGTTCTCCTAAACATCCCTCATAGAAAAATATATAACTCCCGTAATGTTGATTACTTTTACCTGAAAAAAAATCACACATGTACTCCAGATATCAGTGAAAATGTGTGCAAAATCCCAATCCGATCGGTTCAGTACTTTTTCTGCAAATAATTTCTAAAGTCAACTTACGTTCTCAAAGACATCCCCCATAAAAAAATATGTAACTCCCGTAATTTCGATTATTTTTACCTGAAAAAAATCACACAAGTACTCGAGATATCGGCGAAGATGTGTGCAAAATCCCGATTCAAAAGGTTCAATAGTACCCCGTGGAAAAAATTCCAAAAAATTGAGAAAACAGCTTCGAAAAGCGAAACACGCACACCCTTGGAAGGACAGACAAAGAAAATATGTACTCGCGCTGGTAGCCGTCTCGTAGGCGAAGGTGGAAGTGGATAGTTGTGCATCTAGAACAGGTCGGCTGTATCGATTCCGAAGAGCGTATAAACTCGTTAAGGAAAGTTGGCGTGGCGGGTGGGGGTGAGGGTGGGGAGGGAGGGGTGGGCTGTTATTGTGCCGTGTGCGCGCCGGTGTGCCGATGATCGCGCAGGATAATCGCGCAACTGTTTTTGTTCTCCCACGCGGTTAACGTTCCGTGAACTCGGCGCAAATTATTAATTAAAATATTCCCAGCGAGCGAGGAGCCGCCGCGCTTAGCCGGATCAATCGGCCGCCGGCGTTCCCGCGCGCACGTCGAACACTAACTCGTGCACTTACACTTCCGCGAGCACACCTTTTCCGACCCTCCCACGCCCCTCCGCGCGCGAATTCCCCGCGATTTTCCATCAAACCCCGCGCAACTTCCGAAAATCCACGAAACTGTGCTTCCTTAATCATTTTAGTCGAAGAAACATCCGCATTTCCTTCGATTTTCTCGCTATTCGAAATGTTTTTTTTTAAACCGAAAATAACATCCAGGGACCTACTGTTAGTTAAAACCACGCGCGTTTTTAGGTTTCCTTGTACAACGAGAATCACACTTCCCGTTGCTTTGGGCGGAAGTTCTTGAGACGCGTCGCAATTTTTCCCAAAGAGAGAGAGGGGTGGGTGGAGAGGGGAGGAATGCTGTGAAAATATTACAAAAAAAAATGATCGCAAGGGAAACGAGCTTGATACATTTTCGCAGGACGCCGGGGTCCCTTTTAAAGGATCCCTGAAAGCACGAATAAATCACGTCCCGCGGGTTTGCCCGACCCCCCTCCCCCTCCCGCCGTTGCCACCCACCGGGAGCCGGTATCACCGAAGGGTGGCACGGGCCAGAAACGAGGACATGCCGTGCACGTATAGGTCGTGTCAAAAGTAATGGTCGGTGTCTGTCAAACGTGCCGATTTCTCGAGCACGCCCGCGGATCCCGGGAAACGGTGAAATTGATGGTTTTGTGTATTTCGGGACGCCCTCTGCCCCCGTCCCGCCCCCGCCGCCGGGCTCCCTGTACAAGAAAATTGCGAATCCCGTTCTCGCGAGACTTCAACTGCTCCGGGCACTGCCAAAATATAACGCCGAAACACACACGCGCGCGCACGCACATTTCACCTCGAAGCGAAAGATTAATCAACCGTGCGCTCGCTATGTTAATTGTTAACGTTTTCGCGAGCTCGCACAGCGTTGTTCCGTCCGAAAACGGCGAAAGCGGTAGACTCAAGTGAGATTTGTTTCGAGCTGTGAATTCGAGCGTTAAACGAACAAATTAAATTAACAAATAACTGATAAATAAATAAAAATACGGCGAGAACAGTGATGGTTATTGAATAATCAAGCGAGGTTGTTTCCAAAGCAAAGATAATATTTATTAAAATAAAATAGAAAAAACTACGTATATACTCGCGGGGAACTGTCAACTTAACAGTTTCGTACTGAGTTGGAGAGATTGCACCAAAAAGAACTTTTTTGGGGAAAACCAGCCGTTACCTAGCAAAGTGACGACAGTGGTCAAGCGCTTTTTTCCTAAATATAATATTTATATATTTAATATTATATTATATTTTCCTAAATATAATCCCGTATTTGCTAAAAGGCGAAAGCGTTATAAATTAACTCAAAATGTAAATGTTAGATTCATGCAATAATCCAACAGTGGCATAATCGCGTGGATATGACGTTCGTCGCAGAGGCGGGATGTTTCCGCGTGTATTCGCGTTTTCGACAACCCGGGGAGAACAATGTTTAATGGTGACGGCATCGAAGATATTCCGAAAGATTACGGGGCGCACGAGGGATTATGGAAATACCGACGAGGATCGACGAACGTCGGAGCAATTAACGTAATTTGATTTACGCGCGGCGGGTATCGTCGCGAAAGAGACACGACGCAGGACCCGATCCGACCCGATGCGACGCGGCACGTTGTCACGATTTAACGGGCAACGATAACAGCGCAAATGATCGGGCGATTAGCGGGCGAAATGATCATCGGCCCTGGGTGTACGAACAGATTGCCGATAACGAGAACGAAAACAATCCCTGTCCACGATATAATGCAGTTTATCACGAACCGACGGCTTCGTCGCGAAAGTAATCCGTCGATCGGTGGATCCACGATGATTCGACTACATTGTACCGGAATGTTTAAATTTCGTTTCGGATCGCTTCTCGTTTGTCTGTTTGAAAAATCGCGAGCTTCACCTTGACCCTTATCTCAAGGTCAAACTCGTTTTTCATCGCATCCCATTGTACTCGTCTCGAGAAACAAAAGCGATCAGGCAACTATAGATCTCGAGTCAGCTGTTCTCTTAAAAAACAATTTTCTATTACATATGTGTCTACGGGGTGTTCCAAAATGGTGGAGAGGATGATTCTAAATTCGACAATGGACCTGTAGAATCACGGTGGTTATTTAATATCGAAACGCCCTGGTTTCATCCCTTAAATTCTAAGCACCCCGATTTTGTCCCTTAAATTGTAAGCACCCCGATTTTGTCTCTTAAATTCTAAAGGCCCTGATCCCATCCCTTAAATTCTAACCACCCTGATCTCGTCCCTCAAATTCTAAACACTTGGAACTTCCGACATCTCCAATGATGCAAAGTGTTTAACCGCCGTATTCAACCCGTCCCCGAGCGTCCCCTCCGAGCAACGAATTCTGACATACAATTAGTAAAAAGCTATCGTCGGTGGCCGATGAAAAGTTCATTAACGGAGAGATTGGGAATTGGATCGCGGCCGGGCGGAATCAACGGCAATGATTATCCGTGCCGGTGTAATCGAAGTTGCAAACGTTGTTGCGGGCACAATGTGCCGCGATCAGCAGCAACAGCTATCATCGAATCGTCGCATCGGGACGGGCGACTCTCTCTCTCTCTCTCCTCCTCCTCCTCCACCTCCTTTGTATCGATCGGTACCGCACCGATTGGCGAGAGCGCTCGAATCACGGGAATCGTCGACGGCAGATTTTCGCGGTCGCGTTTAGCTCTCTCTCTCTCTCCCTTGCGAACCCTCTCTCGGCCGATTCTATTTTACGAAGCTGAGCCGAGCGGTGCATTGCGGAGGGCGTCGGTCCATACGTCGATGCGACGACGTCGCGGCGTTTATTTTCCCTTCTATATCTGGCGTCGACGTTGAAACACGACGCTCCCCGTCGAGAGGAAGCACTCTCGCGGCTACGATCCCGCCCGAATACCGGCCATTCTCGCAAGTTTAATGGCTGTTTCTCTTAATTCCTCCGCTTTAACAGCCTCTTCCAGCGGCGAGGAAAATTTACGGCGCGGCCGCCTCCGCCGAGCCGAGCCGAAACGATCAGACCCCGAACGTGTTTATCGCGCCACTCTCTCTCTCTCTCGTTCCCTCTAATTCCGCGTTTGGAAAATTCCCGCGTAAGCCTGCGCAACGTACTGCGGAGGATCCCTGCGTCGCTCGATCGATCCTGTAGATCCCCAAGATTCCTTCCTCGAATCCGAACAGGGAACTGAATTGTGGATCTAGGAAAAATCGACGAAGCTCAGACTTTGACAGTTGACTCTTGCGCCTGGACATTAGGAATTAATAAAAATATACAGGGTGTTTCTAAAATTTTCTACTTCCAAATTATCGAGTGCAAAAATCGACTGGAGAGAACTCAACGAAGCTGCTGCGAACATTTCCGCAAAGGAAAAATTGTACTCCTCCGTGCAGTCCCCGGAGGAGTACAATTTTAATGACTTGTCTGATCTTCCAAAACAGGATATTAATTCCTCCAAAATTTTTGTGACTCTCGTGCCAAAAAGAAATCGGCAAAAATCGATTCCCAGAAAATCACGATGTTCGTAGCATACTGGGTCCACCGTAATGGAGATCTCCAAAGATTATGGAAACACTATAGTGCGCGCGCGACACGAACGACCTCTAAAACGCGCAAGAAAAAGCGTTCTAAAAGGATTAACGGCGTTCCTATTTCATTTTTACCGGGCGGCCGGGAGCAGTACAAAGAAATCCCTGGGCTATTCTGATTTTCATGAAACGACCCAACGGAAAGTAGAATTTCCATAAAGGCGAGCCGGTGGACGCGTTCTAATATTTAACGGTCGGGGAAGACGGTTTACAGACGCGACCGTTAGCTAGGGTGTTGGGCGGAAAGAGAAGGAGAGACGGGGGGAAACTGCTGAAATCGCAATGCGCCGAGCGTGTTTATTATTTAGCAGTAATAAACGACGATATCGGCTTAATGGAGGGGGCCCGCCTCTCTACAATAACGGGTCGCGCTCGCACCGCTCTCGGCCAGGACGTATGTGTACGTCGGCGAACGCGCGTGGAATATAGGCCGTGCCGTGTACGGCGCCGTTAACGCGGGCCTGTACGTGACAGGAATGCTTTCAGATATTATCCGACGCCGTGTAAACCGATAACATATTCGCGATACGGGTCCACGGAAGTATTGTTTACCGTCATCGAAGGTGTCGCTCGCAACGGAGACCACGTAGACGAGCGTATACACCCGCGGCCGATCTCTCTCGAGTTATTGTTTCTGTTCGGCGCTGCGACAGATCGCGAAAAATGCTGTCGCGCACCTCCTTCCTCCTCCCCCCACCCCGGCACTTTCGCCTTTATCGATGGCAAAACACTTCGACGGAGAGCTATCGCCTTCCACAACTCCTCGCTAAAGTTGCTCGGCGTTCCTCGACCGCGATCATTCAAAGTTGATGGTCACAACCGCATCTGCTTTCAATCTTTTCATTTTGCCGTTAGACCTACAATGTTTTTTAGGACTCGCATGATCCTTTTGGAAGCTCTACAATTTTTTTTAGGTCTCGCATGATCCTTTTGGAAGCCCTACATTTTTTTTTAGGATTCGCATGATACTTTGGAAGAACTACAATTTCTTTTGGCACCGTCATCATTTTTTTTTTAGGGGACCAGTAATATTGATAGTAGTCGTAGGACCGTGTTGGAAGCCCTATAATTTATATCAGCTGCCGTAGGACCTTTTTGGAAGCACTACGAGTTTTTTTTGTAGTTACATGATCGTTTAGGAAGCCCTAGAATTTCTCTTGGCACTGTCATAATTTTTTTAGAATACTAGTAATATTGCTAGTAGTCGCATGACCGTGTTGGAAGCCCTACAATTTATTTTAATTGTCGTGGGACCTTTTTGGAAGCCCTACGATTTTTCTTGCGGTCACACGATCCTCTCAGAAGCCTCGCCATTTTGTGGCAGACTTGCAATCATTTTTGTAATGTCTATGAGATCGATTTACAAGCAACACAATAGGAGTTCTCGATCAGATTTTAAGCACAGACTTCAATATTGATGTGCCTCCCTGAAAGGGCTGGATGGTACGTTGGCGAAAGCGAAACACTGATGCGATTTTTCTTTCCTCCCTTCTCGTGGATGTTGGAAGAGCAGATTTTTCGAGGTTTCGATTTACGACCCCTTAATAAAAGAACCTGATTCCACCTTCTCCGCCAGAAGTTTGGAGAACCGTCTAAGTTATAGCCCCGCATCTATAGCTCTCGCGTACATATCCGCGGGATTGCGATTACCGATCTTTCCGTGTGGTTGACCGGCAGCAACCAGCCAACCCCCGTGAAGAGATATGAAGGGGAAGTTGTCGTGAACGATATCGGCCCACAAATTGTTCGAGTAGTTCTACCCGGCACGTAAATAAGCGAGCACATTCGCCGCAGAGAGGCCGACACGTCCCAGCGACTCGAACTTCTTGGGGAAATTAAGAGCACGCGATCCCTGAAAAGCTACGAGGGAAATGTTTCAAAATCTGTGAAGTACGAGCTTTTGTTTGGAACACGAGGGTCACGAAGATGAAACAGGGTGGGGAAGATCGGGAAAATCTTTCTTCGACAAGAGGAGCATTATCGGTGGCTTTCGAAGAGCATTTTTAAGGTTGTCAAAAAAAATTGTAGGACTTCCAAAATGATTATACGATGAATAAAATAAATTTCCGAAAAGAACCAATGACAGTATTTGTGTTAAAAAAATTGTGGACTTCCCAAATGACCACCGGATTACTAAAAAATAGTGCAGCTTCCAAAGCGCTGCGGTGACCACTAAAAAAATTATGGAGCTTCCAAAAAGCTCCGTCGACTGCTAAAAAAATTTCTGCTCCGCGAAAACAGAATTGCGGGCCTCCCAAGTGATCGCGAGATTACTAAAAAAATTATGGTGCTCCCCAAAAGCGCCGGTGACCATTAACAAAAATTATGGAGCTTCCAAAAAGCTCCGGCGACTTCTAAAAAATTTCTGCTCCGCGAAAACAAAATTGCGGGCCTCCCAAGCGATCGCGAGACTACTAAAAAAAATTGTGGAGCTTTCAAAAAGCTCCGGTGCGACTACTAAAAAAATTGTGGGGCGCTGAAAGAGTTCCTGTGGCAACTAAAAAAATTTCTGCTCTGCGAAAAGAAAATTGTAGGGTTTCCAGAAAGGTCCTGTGACTAATAAAAGAATTATGGAGCTTCTTTTAACGATGTTTCGACTACTGAAATAAATTATGGGGCTTCTAAAAGAAATGTATGGATTCTAAAAGGGTTGAACGACCAATAAAAACAGAACCATTTGCCTTTACCATGAAACATTTCAACGAATGCTACTAAAACCTTCCAGTGTAGAATTTTCCAGAGGCTGCATTTCCGTCCTGCGAGTCTCGTGTCCGAATTTCTCCGCTAATATCGCTTTCAACAGCTTCCCGATTGATTCCCAACCCTCGCTGGCAAAGACTGAGCGACATTACTGGCCACGATCGGTCCATTTGCCTCCCTTTCTTGGTCCCATCTCCTCTACCCATCGCCATTTACCCTCTCGACACCGGGAACGGCCGATTTTCCCCGGGGAGGGGGCGAGGGACGGGGGTGGAGTGGCGTAGGGCTCGGGTTTCGGCTAGTGGTCGCGCCACTTTATGAGTGGCCTCGTTATCGAAATGCGATAATTTGTTTAGCCGACCGCGAAATCGCTCTTCCCGTCTCCCGCGAGCCACCCCCGCAGAGCACACGAGCCTGTCAGGCCACCCCCGCCGCCCGCCCACCTCTCCCCCCACACGCCCCACGTCCACGGCGTGTTATCGTGCGCCTGACAGCACTGACACTTTGGCGTCATTACGATGTAAATGAACGCCGAGTGTCAATACTGGCCGGCCCCTCGCTCGACCTGTTCATTATTTTCCGTGGTCAGGAATTGTCCGCCCCCGCCGCCACCCTCCGCGCCCCACAGAAATATCGCACGGTTTATTCGCTGAATTTCAAACGAACCGCGGCAGATGGAACGCCGTGTACACTGCGATCGATCGATCCACCTGTCTGGCCCTCCATTCTTCTGGATCATCGGAGAAATTGTTCACCGTTTATTCCGTGATCTCGGGGAATTAGTCTGGTCTGAGAATTCCAGCTGCTGCAATTTTGCACTGATAATTATAACAATTTTTGTGATTGTGCTTGGATAGTGGCGGAGGGTGTTCAACAAATTTCGCGGAGACTCGCACGGTTTTCGAAGGAAAAATTTTTAATCAGCTGATTTTCATTTATTCGCGATTTCGGGGAAACCGTTCTGTTTCGCAGCTCGCGCAATTTTGCGCTGGGTGGCACAGAAATTTTTTTGATTCTGTTCCGGATAGTGGCAGAAGACGCTCAGCAAATTTCACGAAAATCCATCGCGCAGTTTTCGAGAGAAAAATTGTTGATCAGCCACTTTTCATTTATTCGTGATTGTGGGGTATCCTTCTGTTTAAAAAATCTCAGCTGGTGTAATTTTGCACCGAGTGGAACAGAAATTTTTTTGATTCTGTTCCGGATAGTGGCAGAAGACGCCCAGCAAATTTCGCGCAAATCCATCGCACGGTTTTCGAGGGAGAAATTGTTGATCGGGCAGATTGAAGGTTAACGAAAATTTCATCGCAGCCTCGCGGTGTTTCTCGGCGTTAGGACGTGGCCGACGGAGCCCGGCAGCGGCAGACCCCGCGAGAACTGCGGCCCGAGTTCTCGTGATCGCGAACTTGCCCGCGAGCGCGTTAACGTTCCGACGAGCCGGCTTCAATTTCGAGAGTTCCACCCGCGAAGATATACAATCTCCCGCACAGCCAGAGTTTTATTAAGAGCAACGGCTGCGCCGTAAAGTTTCGGCGAACTCCCGATACTTGGCCGGTTTAATGAAAGCTATTGTTCGACTGGTTCTCGGTCCTTCTCGTTCCTCGAATTTCACCCGTTTTGCCTCTCTCTCGCTCGGTTCCCGCTGTTCCCCTCGAACGCGCGTCGTTTCACACCAAACTCCCGGGCTAGACACCGCTATTAGCTACATTTTCCCCGAATAATTACCCTCATTTACATTTTTAATTACTCCGCCCTCTATTTTTGCCGGCCGAGTTATTCACAGGCATCCGGACCAGGGGAAAAAAAACAAGGAAAAAACCGGCTCTCCGGTATCCCATTGTGAAGAGTTCGCTTAACAGCGGGCCCCGGGACTAGGTCTTTCTCTCTTCCTCTCTCTCTCTCTCCCGCTCGCTCTCTCTCTCTCGTTTTATCTCGCGCTCTCTTTACGCCGTTTCTCACCGGGGGGAATTTCGCGAGCCATCGTGTATTTTTATTTTCCGCGCGTTTTAGCTTTGACCCGCGCCGCCTGCCACCCCCGTCACGCGCACCCGCCATTGACGTCACGCGGATTATCCTTCGTTGCGCGTTCCACCGCGCGCTCGATGCTTCAATTTAAACGTCCCTATAATCCGATCGTTACCTCCTTTGTACGTAAACGGGCAATTATTCGCCACGCAACTCGCCGGGCGGGGACGGTGTCACGCCCACGCGCCGTTGCCCCAGGCCCGATCCGGCCCGAGCTCGGTTTTCGCAACTCCTCGTCCCATTCGTCCGAGAGTCTTCTTCGAGAGTTGGGTCGGATCATGAACGAGCGAAGAAATTCTCATTTTAGAACGTGTCTGATAATCTTGGTTGGAAGCTGCGATCTTTAGGAATTTTTACTGACAAAACTAATGGATCGATCTTTTTGGATCATGTCTCGCTTGAAAGCGCATATATCACGCTACTTGGACGAATTTTTTCACGCCCGTCTGCCAAAGAATGTTTGAAACGCATACACACGTATGTACAGCTGTATTTTAGAATGTTTAATAATCTTGACTAGAGATCTTCGGGAATTTTTTCTGAGAAAACCAATGGAGCGATCTTTTTCGGAAAAGTCTCGTTCGAAAGTGCATACATCGCACCATCTGTACTAATTTTTTCACGTCGATTTGCCAAGGAACACACAAAAAAATACCTACAAGTCTACGTTAGAGCGTCCGAGATTTTTCGAGTGAGCGTATAAAAAATATTGCTGACGATTGTGTATATTGTAATGGCGGCCGGTGGCTTGGCATTCTTGGGTTACGCTATCGAATCGGCAATGAGAACGGATGTGCGTGCAGCGCCGTTCGCGAAACGAGCATTTCGAAAATGCAATTTGCGCTAGTATGGGGCGGGGAGTACGCAGTTGCTTAGTTCCTCGCAAAGACACACGAATTCCCTCGCTTAGCGTTCGCGAGCTGAACATCGTTTACGACGTATCCCGCCTAACTAACTGTTGCAATATTAATGAATCCTAACAGCGCCGCGGAATCTCGCTGCAGATATTCGGGCGTTTATCTCCGGGAGGGATTTCCTCTCAGATTCGAATGGAAAGTCGGAGCAAAACGTTTAGTTTGCGCGCGGTCCACCGGCGGACGATTGTCGATCAATGGACCGGATCGATGGAACAACGTTTACGTGTAGATCGAATCGAGAACGGTCGCAGACGCGCGTCGAATCTTCTCCTCGATTAAACGGGAAAAACGCGGGCCCCCGGATAAAGGGTCGACACACTCCTGAGCCTTCTATAAATACCGAATGATCGATCTCGCGGCGAACGACTTTCCTATGTTCTTCTAACCGTCGCGCTCTCCTGCGAAGCTTCCCTTTATTTTCATTGCAAATTTATTCGCCGCTTCCTCGTTATTGTCGCTCGGCAAGGGGAATGTCACTTCTGGGAATTTGTTTCTGAGAAAATTAGTGGATTGAACTTCTCTGGAAACGTTTTGTTGCAAAGTGCATATATTGCACTGTCTGTACTCATTTTTGTATTTAATAATTTTCAGGTTTCCATGTGCTTTATTGTCAGTGTAAGGTGTGACTTTTCGGAATTCTTTTTTAGAAAATTAGTGGGTCGAACTTTTCTGGAAACGTCTTGTTGCAAAGTGCATATATTGCACTGTCTGTACTCATTTTTGTATTTAATAATATTCAGGTTTCCATGTGCTTTATTGTCAGTGTAAGGTGTGACTTTTCGGAATTCTTTTTTAGAAAATTAGTGGGTCGAACTTTTCTGGAAACGTCTTGTTGCAAAGTGCATATATTGCACTGTCTGTACTCATTTTTGTATTTAATAATATTCAGGTTTCCATGTGCTTTATTGTCAGTGCAAGAATATGTGACTTTTGGGAATTTTGACTGGGAAATTTGTTTCTGAGAAAATTAGTGGATCGAACTTTTCTGGAAACGTCTTGTTCAAAAGTGCATATATTGCACTGTCTCTACTAATTTTTATATTTAATAATTTTCAACTTTCTGGAATTTTTTCTGAGAATAATTAGTGGACCAATCTTTTCTGAAAATGTCTTGTTGCAAAGTGCATATATTGCACTGTCTGTACTAATTTTTACATGTAAGAATATTCAGGTTTCCACGAGTTATTAAAATTCGTGGATCAACTTTTTCTCAGAAATGTCCTGTACGAAAATGCATTTGTTGCACTGCCTGTAATAATATTTTTCGCGCATTATCTTTAAAAATTGCGGAGCAACAGCCTCCTCCTCCGAACTCGTTTTCCCGAAGCCATTAAAAGACCCGGTAAAACGAAATCTGAGACAAAAATTGTTTTTCTTATTGTTTGTATTATTTTAATAATAAGGATGATTCTGAATTATTCCAATTCACTGAAACAGTAAACGTTCCTGAAAGGTTTCGTACCATCGGTACACCGACGAACGAGCCTGATATTAAACAATTCGTTAGTCCATTGTTGCTTGATTCGCAGTAACCGAAACTGCATCCAGCGACTCCGTAAATATCGATCGATCGCTCGCAAACGATACGCTCGTAATCGAGACCGTCGGTCCCGTTCAATTTTCTACGGTTTCCGGCCGAAATCCGAGCAGTTTCTGTTCTTCCGTAGAATGAGATCGAGTTAGGGAGCACTCGATTCCGCTGGCAAGGCATCCCGCTACCGACGGGTTCGCGAGGATATCTTTCGCGTTGCCATTCGATCCCCCTAACGATTTGTTTACAGGGTGTCGTGTAGCTGACCGGTCGGAGCAGCGATTCTGCATGGGGAAAATAAGTCGAGAAACGACGGAGAGAATTTTTCGGAGGCGGGAGGCACAGTTCCAGCGATAATCGATCCACCAATGTTTGTCCGACGAGCGCGGGACGGTCTTTGACGGAAGTAGAAACGGTCGGTCACGATCAGACGCGCCGAAACTAATCGATAGCTCTCGCGAACCAGTTTTCGAACTCGATTATCTCCGGGAATATCTGTGTGTGCGTATGTGAGTGCCGCGAAAAATTGTTATCCGATGTTTCCCCCTGTAAAACCGGCCGAGGTTTTTATGCATTTTTTACGGGCACGATAATCTGGATATCGATGCCGTAAACGATTCGATACGACTCCGTCTCGGATTTATGCTTGTTTGGGCGAGACGATTCGGAGGCGATAGGGCTTCCTCGGTGGGCCGTAACGTCGAAATTGATGAGCACTCTCGCAAAGAAAATATTATGATGTTTACAATAGAGTGAATTTAGCGTGAGAACTGTTGTTTTTCAGAGGACACTAAATTTTTGTCACCAAATACTCAACACTAGGGAAATATTAACAGAATTTGAGGAAATTTCAGTGTAACTCTGGTTCCCTGCAGAAAAATTCACAGCTTATCAAATTTTCATTTTTCTGGTCTTTTTAGGGAATTTCTTATAAAAAATATACAAGTTTCTTAATGTCGGCATTTTGCGTACACATTTATTTATATTCTGCGAATGTTCACAATTGTTTTTTTATGTGAAAATTATCGAAACTGACGGAGTTACATGCGGTCGAACAAGGTTCGTTTAAAAATGAAGTGTCCTATTGGCTTCTATTTATGCGAAATGAAAAAATCAAAAGGACTCTTGATCAGTATGATTGCGATTATGGTGTGAACCAGAATGAAAAAGAAAATGTGAAAATTTAGGAAATGACGGCACTCTGAATTTTATATATTGATTTTTTCATGTTTAGCGAGTCAAAAAAAAAATAAGAATCACTTTTTTTTATAATTCTGGTTCAGACGATAACGACACGTCCACTGAATGTATACGTCAAATGTGAAGTCAATCAAATCGTCTAGAGACATCGTGTAAAACATAGTTTCTCAACGACATGTAATTAAAAAACAAAAATCATGAACATTCGTAAAATCCGAATAAATATCTATGCAAAATGCCGATATTGAGAAACTTATATTTACTTTGTAAAAAATCCCCTTAAAAAGACCAGAAAAATGAAAGTCTAGACTGGAATAATCCTCCAAAATTATATTTCGCGAAAGAGGTGGTGGTCTCGTGCAAAAGAAAAAAGAACAAACTTTTTCGAGCCGTGCTTTTTGCGCGGAGTGACGTCACGTCTCGTCTAATTCGCCGGGATTCCAGTCCATCGCGATATTGGTTTTAGTTAGTGGGTCAGTGGAGTTTCGCTAATTATTCTTAACGCCGATTTCTGCCGTCGGAATGGCCGTCGTAATCGGGCCCATTAACAAGCCATTGACAGTAGAAGCCCGTTAATTGTTCGGCCCCGTTACGACGTTTATTTAAACCGCATTCAGTCAGCTGCGCGAACCAACAATCGCCGCCGCGCAAAGAATGGACCGCCACCATCCAACCCTCGACCCTGCCATCCCCTCCACGGTTCGCGCGGCCAATTTCGAGGTTCGATATTCTGCTATAAAATTATTCGCGGAATAACAGACGCCCGGGCGGCTGCTGCAACAATCGCGTCCGAGGCGCGCGAGCATCGACACGGCCATCATTTCCAATTCCCGGCTAGCTAACCAGCGATTGTTGTCCGCGAGCACAATTCGCGCGAGTTCGTTGTTCGCGACGCTCGTCCGGCAGGGATTTAAGGTTGGCCCACACCGGCGGCATTTTCACTTTCTTCTCTGTGTGGCTTCGATGTGACCGCGCCACAATTAGCGGCCGCAGCAGAGCAACCGACACAGACTCGACAAAATGTGCGCGCGCCAGGACGCACCAGCTCCGGACATTTTTGTTAGTGGTTCAATCGGAAGTTTTTTCCCAGCTAAAATAACATGCTTCGAGGAGAGCTTTAAGATGATTGCACCAAATTTTTGGTCAACCCTCTTTTTCCCAGAGTTAGCAAGGGCACCTTTATAGGTAAACCTACAATTTTTTTATCATTCATTTTTAACTATCTTATTTGATACTGAGACGAATTTTTCTGAATTTAAAACGATCAAAAAAGTCATTTGTTTACGCGAGTGTATAACTCTGAAAAAAGAAGGGTCGATAAAGAATTTTATACGATCATCTTAAAGCTCTCATTGAACCGCTTTTTAGCTAAAAACATTTCTGGTTGAACCACTAATAACAGAAAAATCTAAGCTGATCACTAGACAGCGGATCTTTCAGCAGAATAAAAATTTTCTACCTGATTTGCAACAAACTGGAGCGAAACAGAAATCTATTTTCTTTCTTATTATGTTTAATAGGTTGCAAATAATATAACAGTATTATGAAATTCTTCTAGTGTTTTCACCGTTAAAATTACACCAACTCATTTTGCCATAAACGCATAAACATCCGCTCTTTCGTGATTCACCCTGTATACCTGTCAATTAAACCACCAAATAAAGTTGCAATTATACCGTGTTCAGTGTAATTTTAATCGGAAAAAATGCCACAAATGAGTTGATGAAAATCCCGTAAACAAAATAACGAAAAATAAAAAAGTTTTGTAATTGGATTAGTATTGGTTCACACTGATATACCCACCACGGTATCGGATTACACGCAACATGACCGACCGAGTCCCCCAGTGATAGGTGAACGGACTAAGATCGCTGCTAATCCAATTACAAAACTTCTTTGTTTTTCATTATTTTTTTTTTAATGGGACTTTCGCCGATTTATTTGCGGCACTTTTCCCGATTAAAATGACACTGAACACGCGGTACAATTGCATTTAGCGAATTAAACTGCATTTAATTGAATTAATAAAACTGATAATTAAAACAATTAAACAATAAAACAATTGTATTTTGTATCGGCCGCGCGGATCTACCGAGGCGGTGGTGGTGGGTCGTAGTGTGCGCCAACCTTTATCCTCTCGAATCTCGCCGTTGCGTCGGAGCAGCATCGACGGCGGGACTCGTCAAGAAATTGGATCTATCCGAGCCGAACGTACCCCGCCAACAGAAATTGATCTTCGTCATCCTCGCGATGCCTTCTGGTGATCCGATACACTACTATTATCAACTGACGAGCGGACGACTGCGGCCGGATGCTATCGGGAATCGATCGTATCCACCGATCGACAACCCGGATTTTCATCAAATTCGAGCACGATGTTCCGCCGGCGAAATTGTAGGGAGTTTTTGAGTCGTCGCTTCTTCGCTGATTTCTATGGTGGAGGAATCAATTTTTCTCGAACGTCTTTTACAGCGGATCTTGTGCATTTAAGAAAAAATGAGTAAGTGTTAGTTTAAAACAGTAAAAACATTAAAAGAATTAAAAAATACTGGTAGTTTCAAATCTACCAAGCATTAATAGTATCGGTAAATGTTGCCTTGTAAAAATGGTAATACTAAATTTATATACAGATTGTCCATTATTTTCCGCAAATGAATTTTTATACTTTCAATAATTGCAATAATAAATGCCGGTCACTTGACCGTGGTAGGTTTAGTGTTAAGAAAGAACATAAATTTCTAGTTCACTCCGATTCGTTGCAATTCAGGCAGAGAATTTTTATTTTGCATAAATATCGCATAAATATTTTATTTTGCATAAGTAGTACGACGCAGAACACTAAGAAAAGTTAGGGGTAGCTTACTAGAATAGAATGCATTTTACATTGATCATACCTCGCGATCGACGCCAGATATTTTTACAAAAATCTGGTACGGCCCATAACCCGCAAAATTAGGGGTAGTTTAAATGATCACTTCGCTGATTTCGAATTTCCGCAGTGGAAGAATAAATTTTTCTGTAATACTTTTTACATCGATCGTGGTTGATGTTGCAGATGTTTACTAAAGCGTAGTACAACGTGGAACACGAAAAAAAATTAGAGGTAGTTTATTATAAATTGCTCATACCTCGCGATCGACGCCAGATATTTTTACAAAAATCTGGTACGGCCCATAACCCGTAAAATTAGGGGTAGTTTAAGTGATCGCTTCGATGATGCGAAATTCGTTCGCAAACCACAGTCCTCTGTATCCGAAAATTGAGTTGTCTGAAGGACAAGGGGTCCGAATCGACCCGGGGTCGCCTCTGCGTCTGTCGTCTGGAGGGTTGAAATTCCTGGTGGAAACCTCGCGGGTAGAGCCCTTGACACTTTCCGCGGCGAATACACTCGATCGTTATTTCGAGAGGATATTAGGGGTGGAAAAAGCGTGGAGCGCTTAATGGCGTTCGCGTCGTTGAGAAAGATCCGGTGCTCGAGGCACGCCGGAACGATGCATCCCCTTCCCCCCGTACACACACCCCTTCGCACCCTCGCGTCCCGTAATGACTCGCGAAAGATCCGACGCGATCGTGCAGAGTCTGTCTTTTCACGGGGAATAACAAATGGCGGACCAGTATCGACAGCGAGGTTCGCCCCGAACGACATCGGGAGCGGAGGGGTGGGCGAAAGGTGAGCGTCGGGGGCCAGGTGGCTAGAGTTTCACCGACTCTTGCATATTTATCGCTGTCTGAGAAATATCATTGTTCAGCGTCCCGGGGCGGTGCGGCGCGACGCGGCGACTGCCAGCGCGGAAAGATACCTCGAAACCCATTCGTCAAAGCTACCGAAACGATCGTCGCGACGACGTTCCGCCCCACCTCCCCCGCGTCGGCGTCGTTTCTTTTTTTTTTCCCCGCACAGCGTGTCTACCATAGCACGTTTGTCTCCTGCGCTACATCGTTCGGTCGTTTCTTTCTCGCGAAAACATTCCTATCGATCGACGCGATATGTACCCGGCGCTTTGGACAACTTCGGAGATCCCGCGGAAGACGATTTGCAACTGGAATTCGAGATAACGCTCTCGCGCACCGACTACACCGGATCGCGCCTCCTGAAAATAACGGAATCGCTTTTCCATTGCGAAATGACTCGATTTTCTGATCGAGTTCGAAATCGTCGCACAGATCACTTAAACTTCCCCTAATTTCACGGGTTCTACGTTCTACTAGATTTTTGTAAAAATATCCGGCGTCGATCAATTTAAAATGGATTATGTTAAGAGAATTACAGATTGTTTCACATTAAATTCGTAGCTTGTTGAATCGCCTTTATTTTACAAACAAATTCGAGCTCATCAAATCGATGACTTAAACTACCCCTAATTTCGCAGGTTCTACGTTCTACTAGATTTTTGTAAAAATATCCGGCGTCGATCGTGAGGTTTTTAAAATGGATTATATTACAGATTATTTCACATTTTACAAATTCGAGCTCATCAAAATGATAACTTAAACTACACCTAATTACACGGGTTCTACTTTGTACTAAATTTTTGCAAATATATCTGGTGCCGATCGCGAGATTTGATCAATTTAAAATGGATTATATTACAGATTGTTTCACATTTTACAAACAAATTGGAGCTCTCATCAAAATGATGACTGAAATTACCCCCAATTTCACGAATTCTACTTTGTACTAAATTTTTCCAAAAATATCTGGTACCGATCGTGAAATATGATCAATTTAAAATGTCCTATATTAAAAGAAAGACAAATTATTTCACATTTTACAAAGAAAATCAGATCAAAACGATGACTTCAACTACCCCTAATTTGTATTCGCTGACCGTATCTCCGGAGGGATAAAACGGAGTTCTATTTCGAAGTAAAGATATTTAACGAACCACCACGTGATCAATTACGGGGTGGAGATAAATTTCCGAATTTTCTCGGATAGATTATTTTTGGAGTGAACAGGTGTGCGACAACCGCGAAGCAGCGATCGCAGGGGACAGATTGTCGAGAGCTCGCCTCGGTTCTTAGACAAGCGACGAAGATGGTCAATTACGGTTAATGCACCTGTATCGTCGGCGGTCGGTGGTAGACGAGGGGGAAGATTACAATGGCTCCCGGACGGCGCTCGAGAGCATGCTGCAGCGAATGTTGGTCCGTGAAACCGTAATTCCGGGCGCAACTTTCGGCCAATGCTTAATTCCCTCGCGCATTTTTCCACGCGGAAACACACCGAGTAAACTCACCTCGCTCGGGAAACTTCTGCCTCGGCCCTACTCGCTCCGTCCTGCAACAAAGTCGCAACGACCCAATTAGCGCGTCGTTGACATTATATTTTCCGCGAAATATTTAACGAGAGCCGCTCGCTCTTCACGCTAATAAAACCCGGCCGGAATGGAAACGGGAGAACTGGCGCGCGATATCGTCGCGTGGATCGCCCCCTCCTCCGTAAGGGCGCGCTCGTTTTCGATCCGATCGACGCGTCGAATCACGTTCACGTTGTTTAATAGTCATTTGTCCCGAAGCAGCGAGCTTCGTGGAATTAATTTGGAAAATTGCGATTGCAAGCAGAGGGTTGTTGCACATCCCCCAAATTACGGTAGTTTTCTAGGTTGAATAAATAAATTCTGGTCCTGTCAGACCTTACGGAATGTTGTAATCAGTGAATTAATACGAATATTAATATTTGCGGTTAATATTAAGGGTTGTTTTGCATCCCCTGAATTTCAGTAGTTTGAATAAATAAATTACTCTGATCCTGTGAGACCTTATGGGGTTGGAATTAACTTGAATGTTTCAGAAAAATTGCTATTGCAAGCAGAGGGTTGTTGCACATCCCCCAAATTTCGGTAGTTTTCTAGGTTGAATAAATAAATTTTGGTCCTGTGAGACCTTACGGAATGTTGTAATCGGTGAATTAATACGAAAATTAATATTTGCGGTTAATATTAAGGGTTGTTTTGCATCCCCTGGATTTCAGTAATTTGAATAAATAAATTACTCTGATCCTATGAGACCTTATGGGGTTGGTATTAATTCGAGTATCCCAAAATAATTGCAAGCAGAGGGTTGCTCCACATCCCCCGAAGTGATAATGGCGTCCAAAAGGGTTGGTTTTCGAGCGATTTCCTCAATTCGAGAATCGATCGCGTGATCGACCTTGGATTCCGTGACGATAATCCGTCGTCCCTGTTCTCAGGATGGAATCGATAACATCAGGGGGGTGTTTAAGGGGTGGTTCGGGGGTGTACGAGCGAAGGAAGGGCCAAAATCGCTGCCTACGGTTACCGGTCGACCTTTCCGTTGATCTTCGGGATTCGAGTCCGGTAATTGCTGCGGCAATTACCGCGAATTACGGCGATAATTACCGTCATTATGCGGTGCAGTAATTTCGGTAATTACTGCAGTAAATCGTAAGCTCCGATTGCAAGCTCTCTACCGACCCGTCGCTAGACCGAGGGGGTGCATAACTTTTAAGACGCGTGACTAACAGGCTGACACCGGATTCCCTCCGTTGGAGTCCCTTGCTGCTGCTGCTGCTGCTGCTTCCGTTTGCGAATTACGCTCGGGTTCGCGAAACCCGGGGGTGGTCTCTCCGAGAGGTGTTTTGATTTCGAGGCTGCGGTCCCGAATTAGCGCGCGGCAGTCCGGAGATATCGGTATCAGTTGATTTTTTCAAGGCCTCAAAGCGGCGTCATTAGGAATGGTCCGAATGTTAATCGTTTCGACGTGGTTTGAAGAAAATTGAAGAATTGCGACGGTAAAAATTTGCGGTGAGAAATTTTTCGGTACTTGAAATTCAAGCTTTTGCAATGAATTTTTACGTAAAACGAGAATTTGAGATATGACATTTTTCGTGCAGGTTTTAGAGGAATATTTTTGTATTCTTTTTCTTTCTTCATTCTGTCACAAGATGGCTGAATCAGAATTTTTTTAATCCCAACCAGAGCAACCCTCTTGTAATGTTCATAATTGCTGGATATTATTAGCTGAAGAAATTACGAGAAGAGTTGTTGAATTAGATCTGACGGTTTTCGAGAGAAGAAAAATCACTTTTTCGACAATTTCGATGAATCGTGTTTAAATAAATTTTTACAAACCGAGGTCCCAGTGTAACAAGCACGGTGAAACGGGTCACCGTGTCAGGTTTGGGTTATCATGCCGCAGCTTTCAAGTCCATTTTCGACAGAACGAACGAGGACAACCGGATGCCGAACGGAATTAAAGTGTAACGCAGAAATCGCGAGGCCGGTCTCGTTCGTCGAGGAACAACGAGCCGGAAATGAAAAGCAAGCGGACGGAGAGAGAGAGAGAGAGGGAGAGAGTGAAGTCGGAAGAGCTGTTGGAGCAAAGTCTCGTCGTATCGATGATTCTCGGTGGAGGATCGATCGAGGAAATGACAGTTTTGCGACGCGCCGGGAGGCCTGGCAAGCACGCACTGATTGCGCACCGTGCGACTACGCGTCCATCAACATGACAAACGTCACGCTCGATGGAAATGGCCGGGTTCGCTCTGCCGCTCGACGTGTCTGCATTTGGCGGAACGCTAAGCCGCCTAATTCACGCTAAACTCGGCCATTTTTTTTTTACCGAGCCAATCGCGCGGCATCTTCCACCACCGCTTCACCGGAAATGATTGCATCGTCCAACAAATGTTTACCCACTTTCTCGATAAAACTCGGATTTGAGAATTTTTTCTGCTTGAACTGAGGAACGCAGGCGAGTGATTCTTGTAAGGGATGATTCTTTAGACTGTCCTGAATACGTTGGTATTTTTCTTTTTCATGTTACGAGTAATTAAATATTTTTTCACAATTTTTATACGGCTGAGGTTTTGATCCAGTGGAGTTAATTTTTAAAATCCTCGAAATTCTGACTTCAAGAATTTTTTCTGCTCGAACTGAGGAACGCAGGCGAGTGATTCTTGTAAGGAATGATTCTTTAGACTGTCCCGAATACGGTGGTATTTTTCTTTTTCGTATTACAAATAATTAAATATTTTTTAACAATTTTTATACGGCTGAGGTTTTGATCCAGTGGAGTTGATTTTTAAAATACTCGAAATTTTGACTTCATATATTTTTTCTGATGTAACCATGACAGCTACGTGAATGATTCTTGTGTATAAAGATTCTGTGTATTATCGCAGATAGAACAGTATTATTTTTGTAACATTACAAGCATCTAAACAATTTAAAATAATTTTTATACCGCATACGATTATTATTTCTGTCTGAGACAAAATGCAACTGCACCGCTATTTGCAAAAAAAGTGCAGTTTTCAATTGAAAAATTCAAATAGAATAATTGGTATGAAAGTTGCGTTTTCATCTTCTCAACAAAATTCGTCGCGTTATAAATAATTGAAGAGCCGCATTAACCTTTTATAAACATTTCCCACCCGGTCGGAGTCCAGAAGACCGCAGGTCTGCAAACGCACGAAATCCTCAGTCTAACCACGAGCGACGATGGTTTCCAGCATTGAAGGGGTGACTCCATTAGCAGCTTTAAGGGGTAAGAATCGCAGGGAAAGGGTTGAAGGTGTCTCACGAAGATTTCCCGCCATTAG
Organism: Lasioglossum leucozonium; assembly: GCA_028454225.1. NCBI lineage: Eukaryota > Metazoa > Arthropoda > Insecta > Hymenoptera > Halictidae > Lasioglossum > Lasioglossum leucozonium. The sequence goes on from CM052214.1 coordinate 6,720,081, forward strand.
AAAATAGCGGGGGTTGGGAAGAGACGTGTCGAGGGTGAAAATATCAGCTCGGCCCATTACCGTGAACTCTTGGGGGTGGAGAGACCGGTAATTTGAATATCCCTTCGGATCTCGTTACGTATGCAGTCGTCGAACCTGATTTCTCTTCGCGAGTGTGCGAGAAGGCAATTCCGAAAATTCGACCGGTCCACCGGAACGATACTTTCGTTCGCCGCGGTGCAAGTAATAGGGTAATTTTCGCAAAAGCGATGAACCGGTTCGCGTCTCACCCTCGCAAACGGTGCAGTAGGTCGTCTTCGGAAAAGGCGTAAAACCGGAGATAGTCGAGAACTGACACGTAAAACCTGCGACTGGTACATTTTTTTCCGAAAAAAAATCCCTAACGCTCCTGGTCTTTACGACAGTCCGATGCTGTGGGACCAAAGTTCGCGAAATTGTTATTTTTGCACTCGGTGAATTTTTGGGAATTATTTTGTGATTCCGAAGAAATTAGAAATTTTAACGGGGGACTGAAAATTTATTTCACGGACTATCGGCTGATCGAATAATTATTCTTAAGAGAAATTTTTTTCAAGATTCTGAAGAAATAAGAAATTTTAACAGGGGACTGAAAATTGGTTTCACGGACTGTCAGCTAATCGAATAATTATTGTTAAAAAAAATATTTTAATTTCAACAGAAAGGGATTCTTTTTGAAGAATTTGCAAAATTCCGAAGAAATGAAAAATTTTAACAGGGGACTGAAAATTGGTTTCGCAGACTGTCGGCTGCTCGAATAATTATTGTTAAGAGAAATTTGTTTAAAGAATTATTTTGCAAGATTCCGAAGAAAAGAAAATTTGAACGGTCTAAAAATTGGGTTTGGAGACTCAATTGATCAAATGATTATTGTTAAAGTAAATTTTATAAAGTGTTCCGTCGCGGAAAAATGAGGGCCTCGAAAGGTCCGTCGAAAACAACTTTATGGTACGGACAACCATCTGCGAGCTTTTAGTTTCCTCCATTTACACGTTTCTTTCAACATCGAGCCATTATTTTTTTCTTTATCAGACCGGTCTGCACCCAACATGCAGCAGTTAGCAGTAAAGTCATTAAAAAAATCCAGGAAGATTGCACATCAATACATTAACCCTCGCAGGTACGATAACCGTACCATAAAGTTCCAGGTGAAAGAGACACGTGGTGACCAGCCGCGTCACTCCCATCGTAAACCCAACGCGCTTCGGGCGCATCGGGGGGAGTGACAATACGGGGTATACGTCCCAAATTAAGCAAGAAGTAAAAACCGCCCTACGAGGACCCACTCTGGTCAAGGGTATATGAAATTCATGAGGAGTGGGGAGCCAGGTAAGCGAGAGCGGAAGGAGACGCGTTAGAAGACATTTCGACATCGTTCTGTGTACATCGTAGCTAACATTACGTCTTATGACTCAGTTATATTTTAAATAAAATTCAAAATTATATCGTGTACACCAGTTTCTATTAAACTCCGTTCGAAACCTTTAAGACGCGCACCAGTCAGCTCTCCTGCCGATCCCTTTGCCCAAGATTAATTTGGCGGGCAAACTGTCGTGTCCCATCGCGAATTCGTACACGACAAAACACTTCGATTAAAATCGATTACCGCGCTTTCGTATTCGATTTCGAACGAGGACAGATTAAACGAATCGGCGCAAAAACTGCAATTATTTCTGCCAGCGACTGTTTAATTCAGTTAAAATGTTGCTCGCGTGCCGAACAGCAGGGGACAGTAAAATTCTCGCGGAAATGCTAACGCGCGGAACGAATAAACAAAGGTGGGGCTGATAAATAAAGCGGCAACAGTGCTATTATTCGGGAGCAGACACGGAAGAATATTTACTCGCGGCGTGTTTTACAAGGAGCCAGAGATATGAACAATAAAAAAACAACATGTAGAATCGTGTTCTCGCCGCGAACGAATAACGATGACGCACGGTTTCCTGGCGAGCGTCCGCCGATTATTCGCTATAAACTATTTGAAAACTGGTGGCCGGGGGAGGGGAGGGGGCTGGGCTCTTTATCTCGACACCACCGGGGGGATTCGCCGGGAATTAATCGGTACAATAATAATAACGGGCTGCTGCTCGAAAGTGTTATCGTCGTAAAATTAATTTCAACGATCGCGCGGCTCCCGCGCGCAGATTAATTCGCGAGTGGACCACGATAAATCAGGCCCCCGAACAATAATGAAATTCAATGCGCCGAGAGCGCGTTTCGGGCGTCTGGCAACTTTTCTCAAAAGCGACTATTCATCTTTCTTACGAAACAGTTTGAGAACAGTTCGCTCATAAACGGCACCGGTCGGGCCGGGTCGGGTCGGGCCGCCGCGCCGCTCCGGAAAGATCCTCGTCTCTGTCGTTGCTCTCGCGAACCGGGTCACCAAGATTGATGGTTTTTCTCTTCTGTTCCAGAGACATCACACCGAAACGAGCCTGTTATTCCGAAGCTGCGTGAACAATTTACTCGCAAAACATTTTCCATCCCCTTCGCGACGGAGTGGAATCTCGCTCGAACATAACAACACGATAGATCACCTCCGAATCAAGTATGTTCATTTGTTATTCGAACTTTAACATCGATTTCGAAAGAGAGCGGGTCGTTTCTGACCCAGCCAGTTCCTTCGAGAAGTTCCCCACGACGAATGGGACACGATCGTAAAAAATATTTCACTTTGACAATTCCATCAAGGTCAAGCAAAAACCTTTTTCCAACAGATCTTCGACGATTCCAAGCTGTAGATTCGCGTTGTGAAGGTTATTACGCAATTTCTCGACACCCTGTACAATTTTTCGATGAACCGTGGATTTAAAAAGTTTTTCGTTAACTCTGCAAAAAATTCCTAGCACAACGAACGTGCTGCTCCAATCCCGTTATTCGCATCGAACTGCAGCGGCCAGTCAGAGTTTAAACGATCCGGGCACGAGTCTTGGATCCAGAAAGAGGTTGCTACGTCCAAACGGAACCGCCGTGACCGAACGTGTAGCCACAAGGAGGCCGGGATCGGGAAACGGTCGCGACGAGCCGCGCCGCGTCGGAGGAGGACGGAATCGAGAGAAGGAAATCGGATTCGACGGGGTAACCTGGCGGAATCAAAAACTCTCGAACGTGTCCTCCTCGTGGCCAGCGGGGCCCGTCGAAGGGGATACGCGAGGATTCAAGTGCCGTAAAACCGATTCGATTTGCACAGCCGCCCTCCGATTCCACCCTTTCATCAAACTCTCTCGAGCTGGCTTCCTCTCAATCTCCGACTCTGCCATCCCTCTGTCTCACGTTCTCGTAATTTCCTGCCGACGTCCGCTGCTCGGCTACCGATACACGCGCGCGCGTTCTCCGGTAACGTTCCCCTGCCCACCGAGCAACTCGAAAAAATCATCCGCAGAAATACAGACGAACGATTAATAGTAAAGGGTGGGAGAATGAGACTGGGGGTTGAAAATGGAGGGGGTTGAAAAAATCTGTTGGACAAATCCAGATGGCTCGAGCAATTCATTTGAACGTACTAGACGTATATTCATTTTTTATATAAATATTTTGAAATTTAGAGAATTTTTTTTTCTTATTGGGTCCTATTATATCATTTGGAAGTTCAGGCGGAGTCCTGTTTGTAGCAATTTCAGGGCACAGGATCTACGTAGACACGTATTTATTAATAATTTTTTGAGTTGGAAATAATTCAACAATATTTTGAAATTTAGAAATTTTTTTTTTTCTTATTGGGTCGCATTAAATTATCTGGAAGATCAGTTCAGGCAGAGTCCTGTTTGCAGCAATTTCACGGCACAGGATCTACGTAGACACGTATTTATTAATAATTTTTTGAGTTGGAAATAATTCAACAATATTTTGAAATTTAGAAAATTTTTTTTTTTCTTATTGGGTCGCATTAAATTATCTGGAAGATCAGTTCAGGCAGAGTCCTGTTTGCAGCAATTTCACGGCATAGGATCTACGTAGACGTATATTTATTAATAATTTTACTGAGTTGGAAATAATATTTTAAAATTGAGAAATTTTCTTTTTCTAATTGGGTCCCATTGAATCATCTAGAAGATCAGTTCAGTCATAGTTTCCATTAATTTCAATCATTGATTTTCTCATTTATCTTTTTCTCTTAATAATTTCAGTCAATTTTGAATAAATCAACAATATTTTAAAATTAAAAAAAGTTTTTCTCTAATTGGGTTCCATTAAATCTACAAGTTCAATCATAGTTTTCTGTTTGCACTAATTTCAAGGCACAGTACCCACGTAAACATTCAGTGTTTTATAATTTCAGCGAATTGTAAATAATTGAACAACATTTAAAAATTTAAAAATTTATTTCAGTTGGATCCGTCATTGACCCCCTCATTGGCATCGTTCGGTAGTCCGAAATCAACGGAGGATTCATCCGTCTCTTCCCGAGGAGGACGCCCGCTGGGACTAATTGCGAGAACATTAAATCCGAAGGAGGACCGGCAAGGTTTTCCTGCGGTTCAAGGAGCATAGCGACACTCGTCAGCCGCGCACTCTTCACCGAGAACCAACCGCCCCCCGCGTCCAGCCCCGCAGCCCCCGGAGGGCCACCCTTTTCAACGTTCCCACTCGACGAACCCCAAACGAGTTCGCTTCCACGTATGCGACGTATTTAATCCGCGTTTTATGCCTCGTCGGCCTCGAGTGTGATTCAATTACGTAACGGGGGCTGTTTTAGATCCACAGCCTCGATCTACCTTGTGTTCGTTCCTCTGGCAGCCCCTCCGCGCCTTTGCTACCCTTACGGTACACCTGTCGGTGCTGGAATGTGAGAATTACGCGCGCGCCGACCACGATAAGCATTGTATTCTGTCTCAGCTGTTTTTGGATTTGCGTAATTTCGGATGGAGTATTTTCTGCTGAGCAAAAGAAAAAAATTTTTTTTAATTGGACGGATGATACACATGGTAGCTATTATTTTTGTTCGGAATCTTTTTGCTCAGTGCTTCGAGACCACTGTTCCTGGTCGGGATTAACAGCGTAATTAACTCCACCACCTAAATTAGAATGTTCGATTAACGGTATTATTGATGCAGCAGGTATTTTTTCCGTTTCAGGGCATAATTTCTCAGCTCCGTCTGCGAGACAGTCGAGAGGACCGGAAGCCAACGGGCGGATCTAACGAGGCGGAACGTATTTTCAAGCTCGAACGCGAAAAATCCGAGAAAACTGACCCAATGGCTGGACGACGGGTTCACAAAAGGAAGCAACGAAACAGTTTATCGTGTACTTTCGAGTTGTCATCACCGGTGAAGCCGAAGAGGGTCGGGGGCTCTGGCCGGGACTCGAGAGGACACAGGCGGAATGATTCGTAGGAACTCGACCGATTTCATCCGCGTTCGGTTATTTTTCATCGTTTTTGCTCCTTTTGCCGCGAGCAGGAAAAGAAAGACTGCACCGGTCGTTCGCGACTCGAATACGGAGAAAGCGGGGGTAGTCCACCCCCCGAATGACGAAGGTTATGCGAGGGGAATGAGAATCCCGCGACGGTATTAGCCAGGGAATTTTCTATTTCAGATTCCGCGAATCCATTTTATCTTAAACTTGGTAGCTCCATACTGCCAGAGAGGGAGGGGGAGAGGGAGCCTACCCCGTCCACGACCTCGCCGGAATTCACCCCCCGCGACCTTTCATCCCCACGGGTATTTCCCTCCATCCCCATTCTACTTCGTCTGGGTCAACTCGTTCTCTGGCCAGTTGCAGAGCGAATTCATCTACGGGGTGTCCCCTTGCGATCGACCAAAACAATTTTCAAACGATACAATATCTTTTTACGGGGCAGATACGCGTTCCTCGAAAAGTCGTGCAGAAAAGGTTTCTGCACTCGTTTTAAAGCCTGATCATTCGACTTTCGCACGCTATTATTTATCTTGCTCCGAGATATTTTTATACTATGTAGCAAATGGAAAACTGAAGGCCATTCTTCCTTAAAAATGGTACGAATTGAAACCTCTGTGGGAACATTAAAAAATTTTTCCCGCGAATGAATCCTCCGCGGATTTGAAGGTCGAAGCCTCCCCTTTGCAACGAGACCTTGAAGATTGTTTCGTTTTGTGGGGCAACAACGAGGACCATGTTTGGTGGTAATTTCTCGAAAAATCTTGACTGTCAATTTTTCGGACGTATGTTTCCAGTACTTTTTTTGTGTAGAATTAGACATTTGAAAAAATGTCGAAGACCTTGGTATGACCTTGATGTTCTAGCTCTCTAGAAACCATTTATTTTTTTCGACCAAAGCGAAGATATAGCTTATTGCAATCACTCTGTATGTATAAATAATATACAAGGTGTTTTCTACTTTTGCGGCAAGAGTGTAGGAGCATGATCTACAATTGAAAATAAGAAAAAAATGTTATATGAAGTTTGTTTATAAACGCTTTGCTGCAATATTATAGGCAAATACTGAATGTAGCGTGAGTAGGAGCGTGAATAGCGGAACAGCAGATTTAAAGCTGAAATAATTAAAGAATTAATTAAAGGTGCTGTTCAGGCTACATTAAATATTTGTCTATAATATTGTAACAAAACTTTTATAAACAAACTTCATATAACATTTTTTTTTTATTTTTTATTTATTCTTAGGAAACATCCTGTATATTAGGGGGACCGAAAAGTAATCGAAATTTGTTTTTACATTTATTTATTAAAAAAATCTTAAAGGTAGTTGTTCCATTCCCTTGTTAAAAAAGTCTTTCGACACAAATTGACTGTGAATGAGCTCTCACCGAAGAAATTTTGATTACTTTTCGGTCCTCCCTAACATTTCTAAAATATCAAAAATATGCATATCATATCAGAGGAACGTTCTCTTCGTTTTTACTACGATCTTTTAGTTGATTGGAGGAAAGTTTGCTTCGGTATTTTTTCGGAGGTCAGAGACAGAGGTCGCCTGATTTATCTCGACAGGGGTGAAGAGCGGGGGGAACGTTCACTAAACGTCCGGAAACGAAATTGTACGGCACCAATGAAATTCTCGAAGCGCAGAGCAAGCACTCGACCCTCGACTCATTTGAAAAGAGTATCGCCGCGCCGAGACGAGGCGGGGAAAAGAATTTTTCGAGGCTCGGTGGCTCTCGGCGAAGATTCGAAAATATGGAGCCTTCCAGGAGAGAGGCTGGAAAAAATGGACACAGTGAGCAAGAGAGAGAGAGAGAGAGAGAAACTCGACGTTTGCCGCATAACTCGCGAGCTTGCTGCAACGAGCGCTCAAATACAACTTAAAATTAACGCGTGCTCCGCTGCAGCTGTGTTTATATACTTCGCGAACACACTCGACCCATTAGCCGGCCTCGAGAATTGGCAACGTAACGCGTGCCCCGTTCGTTGATCTTACCCGGAGCCAGCCCTGTGCATCCGCGCCTTTACAAGTCTCGCGTGTCCTACGCATCGGCCTCGAGCGAAGTAGAAATTTATTTATTTATTATTGCTTTAAACCAAATGGATAGAGCCAATTTTTTGGCTAAAAAATATTTACTCAAATGTTACTCTTATACAACCCTAAGTAGAAATTTATTGTTATTATCATAAATATTAGGAGGATATTTATTATCATAAATATTAGGAGGATATTTATTATCATAAATATTAGGAGGGCCGAAAAGTAATCAAAATTTTTTTCTTGCAGCCGAAAAACATTTATTTATTAAAAAAATCTTAAATACTGGTGAACAAAATAATTTCCATCATTTTTTGAACTTTTTGCCAGTGTAAAGGCAGTTCGATCCCCTTTTTAAAAAAGTCCTTCGACACAACTGTGAACAAGCTCATCGAAGAAATTTTGATTACTTTTCGGCCTCCCTAATATTTTTACTACATTTTAACTGCATCCATTCATTTATGGTTTTCTTTATTTGTTTATCTTAAAAATAATATCAGCTGTCAATGAATTGAATTTCGAGGAAAAATTGTTTGTTTATAAAAACGGTAAATTTCATATGCAACAAATACCAAAGCAGAGTTCGGAGAGCAGCACAGAAAAACGTGGAATTTCCAGTGGCGTGTTTCTGAGCGATTAGCCCGTGCACTCTGCACGTCCATCTTCCGTCGCGTTCTCCGCGAGAAGGGATTCGTGACTGCGCGATACTAAACGCGGAGAGAGAGAGAGAGAGAGAGCTAGGTGCCCAGCGAACGTTCCCGCGGAAATTAATTTCCAAGCTTGGGCATTGTCAAATTTTCAGCAACAAAGGACCGGGGGAGGGCAGGGGAGGGAGGGAGGAAACACGCGCGCGTATACGCCTCCGCCAACCCCATTATTCCTTTTCCGCGGATGGCCGGGAGCATTCCGAAACACGAGCGCATTACCAGCGGAACGTTTTGCAGGTGTGTATACGCGTCGTACACTACCCTCCATAAATATTTGGACACTTACACCCCCAGCATAAAATATCAGCTATTTGCATAACCCGATGAAAACCTTTCCCACCCGGAGAGACGACCTTTTCATGGAAAGACCCGCCCCATCCCCCTCTCGATGAATACGCGATACGATTATTTGCATTTTTATAGCTGTCTCTGCGAGGTTCGTTTTCTTCGCTGATGGGTCGCGAGAGTCGATTGCAAGCACTTTGTGCTCAGTGTTTGGTCATGGTATTACTGTTACGGTACTACGGTCACAGTGCTACGGTCACGGTACTACGGTCATAGTACCATGATCGCAGTCTTTGGTCACACGGGAATTTGGGGGATTTTCGATAAATCACTTCAATGATCTCAGGATTTTGACAATGATAAAAATTGTAAAGGTGAAGAAATAACCAAACTGAAAATTATTCAATATAAATGTATCAACTTATTAATTTCTAATCGACCAGCTTCTCACATGAGAAGTTAAAGAAATAACTACGAAGGGAAATTCAACAATAACAGAAATTGTGAATAGAAATAATCCAACGAAAAATAATTCACTAAAAATTGATGAAAATTTTTTAGGGGTTTCGATAAAAATTGAGCATCCCGAATGGAAAATCGTTCGCGACTTGTAATTTTTGTGACTCCACCGTAAACTGTGTCTGCCGTAGCAAAAATGTCCGCGTAAGTTTCGCGGCGAAGCAGGCAGGCAGGGGGAGGGGGGCGTGTACGGGCAAAGAAATTAGAAATACGAGTAGTGGCGGCGGATAGGCACGAAATCTGGTTCGCATAAATTACCGAGGGTACTTTCGAGGGTGGCGATGAGGGGTGCGGCAGGAGCTGACGTCACCGGCAGGCAGTGCACGGACGCAGTTTCGAGTACAGTGGAAAAGCAGGCCGGGGACGAGGGGGTGAATTATATCAGAAGCCACCACCAGGCCGAGCACACACACCCACCCACTTTTTCCAGACGATGCGACGCGCAGAGGCCCTCTTACACGGCCGTCGCACTCGCCGGTCCGCTTCCCCTTTAATCGGATTTTCGCGCCCTCGAATGCTGGAAAACCTCGAGAACCAGCATAATGCAACCGCCCCGAAAAAACTGCTGGCATTCCGGCCGCGAAACTTTTCGGGACCGCGTTCGATGAAACACGCGGTGTCCAATTCCGATCAACCGGATACCCTCGACCCGGAAAATTCTTCCTCTAACGATTTTCCCGACGAGAACACCCTAATTATCCGCCACCAAATTAAACTCGCGCGCTAATTAAGGGATCGCTTTCGTTCAAAAATTGCTGATCTTCCAGCTGCTGTAATTTCACGAGTAAACGTCGTACAAGATTCGTTCTGGTCTCGTTTCGAAGCTTGATTCGTCTACTTTCGACGCCGTGTGTTCGTTTTTCTCCAAATGAATTTTGCGCTATGTAACCAGGGAGAGAGTCAAGATACATTTTCGCGTGGAAAAGTGTCGAATTCGAACGTTCGTCGGTACCGTGAAAAATTTTTTCAACAAAAAGAACCAACGTACATTCGAAGATCGAAGTTTCAGCTTTAAAATGAGCCCGGGTTGGTCGCTGTACGATTTTTTTTCGACGAGTTATCGAACGTCGAATGGGGACAATTTTATTCCCCTCCATAATGATAATCGAGTTCGTCAAAAAAAAAAAAAAAATAAAAAAGGAAGATGGAATTATCTGAAAAAAGCTTGTTAAAAAGCGAGAGAAAGAACAGCTGAAACATCGACAATTTATCTACACGCCTCATTGAACCTCCCGAGTGTATCAATGATAATTCCGTTGTTGAAAAAAACAAAAATAAATAACAAGAAAGCGCAGTTGGCAAAATTTCGAATTTATCTTTACACCTCATTGAACGTGGTCGATGTTCGTAAAAAAAAAATGAAAAACAAATGCGAAGAAACACACACACACAGCTAAACAAATTCAGAGTTTATCTTCACAGCCGATTGGACCGTTAACGACGATTCGTTAAACAAAAATGAAAAAAAAATACAAAATAAGCAATAAACGCGCGAGAAGGAGAGGCGCAGTCTAAAAAGTTCATTCCGGAAGCGTGCTCGAGTTAATTGATCCCGTCTGATAACGGGATCGGCGCTAAGGCGTGGTCGTTGACTGCAGTCTCTCTCTCTCTCTCTCTCTCTCTCCTCCCATAAATCAATCTTTCCATCCGTAATCATGTAAATTTTCAATTCCGCGCTGTTGACGCGGTGATTACGAGGCCCCCTGGTTTTCTCCTCTTTCCTGTCTCGCCGCTCTGTCCCAATCTTCCGGCCCCGGCTTTCTTTCCGTCGATGTCTAACTTAATCGCGCCAATTAAGACGGAGCTCGAACGTCGAGCCGGGTAACGACCTCGAAGGATATCGAGAAATTAATATTTCCACCAATCCCGGGGAACGATAGCCCCACCGCCCCGGACGCGGGGGTGGGACCGCCGGGGATGAAGGTCGGAAGAGGGTTTTAAGAGAATAATTAACAGAGTCGCTCTATAAGATCCAATCGAGACGTCTTCGGGCTGGAGGATAACCAGGATAAATAGTTATAAACAATATCTTTGTTTAAGCGTTAATACAGGATATTTACTCAATCGAACGCGTGCAACCGGGGATATCGTATTGAAATTAGTTGATGTTTAAATTGTTGTAACTTCGAAATTAGTTGGGCTATTTTAATAAATCTTGGACCGTCGGAGAGCGCGAAGCTTGCACTTCAAAATGGTCTTTGTTTTGTTCAGATGCGATGCTTGGTTCCAGAGATATCGTCGCGCGAAGACCAAGCTAATTTCTTAACCGTCGAATTCTTTCGCTCTGCGCTGACCTACCCCTAGCGAAGGGTGAGTCGCGAGAGGGTGGGTTTTACTGCCGTCTTTGATCGGTCGTATCTCGGGAACGGATCGAGATATCGGGACGGGACAAAATGCATTGGGAAGAGCATCGACTCCGCCATCTTGCGCGCGTACGACCAATGGTTACTTCTTCGTCCTTACGGACGCGATGCAGGCTGGATCAGGCGGCATTGACGCAGGACCAAACGTATTTCGGGAAACATAAACTGTATCGCTCACGTTGGTCGCCGAGAAAATACAATTTTTATATATACGGGGTGTCCCACAGTTTTCACGATTTTCTAAGTACTTGCGATACTCTGACAAAAAATATTTTCAACAAAAGTTGATCAGTTTTCGATTGGCTATGTATTGCAATAAAAAAAAGTTCGAAAAGCTTTAAATGGCACTGTATTTTTGACTTGACAGTATTACAGCCCGTGTCAAGACGAATTCGACGATCTAGTATACCATGACCTTCGGATAACCTTGAAGTGCCATTTAAAAAATGAAGGTGGCCCTGAGAATAATAAAAAAGACATTGTTTTCAGAAAACTGATCAGCTTTTAAAATATTTCTTGTCAAATTATCGCAAGTATATACTTAAAAAAATCATGAAAACTGTTACGTGAGACACCCTGTATCTTCGACTAATTTTCCCCAAGAAGTACCACCCCCTGTACACCACGCTGCCACAATGCGGACACCCGGTATATCGGCCGGTAAATATGTATTGCTTCCATCGATTGATTGGAGGACAGGTCCGGGAGGAAAACTCGACTCTGTGACTCCACGGATATATAATTCATTCCACTTTAACCGGGACAAAGAGGAGCGTCGTGAAGACGGACGGGGGAAGAATAAGGAAAACAAACGACGGAGACCGGTGTCCCCCACCCCCCCCCCCCCCAGCCCCACGATTTTTCTTTCGCGTTCAACCCCCCGCGAAACTCGTCCAATTTATCTGTTCGCCGGTTGTTGTACCGGTGCCGGCCGAGTTCTTTGCTCTTTTGTTCGTCCCCGGCGTCTGTTTTACCGAGCTCGACTAATTTCCCCGCGCCTCCCCCTTCCCCCCGTCCATTCACGCAGCCCTGTACCGACGATAATTATCAAGCCGATTGTTTTTCGAACGGCACCGTTGCCCAAATGAGAAAAACCAAAGGGACCTCTCGAAACTCTCGAAAGGACGCTTCGATCCTCGATCCACCGTGTCTCTAACAGACCCTTTCTTCTCTCCCTTTGTCAGTAGATTCTTTCTTCTCCCCCCGAGATTAGCTCCGACGCGCGTGCCCGGCTCCGACCGTGCGATTTTTTCCCCAAGGAACCGGACCACGCACCTTCTCGCAACTCTCCGTACCTGTTTGTATCTGTTCGAACAACGTTCCAGATTTTTCTTCGCGCATCATGTCAGCACGAGAATTGCCGGAGTTCGCTCGGAACTCGACCGAGCGGATCGATCGTAGTAAACGCTGTAACTCCGCGAAAAAGAATCGGATCGCAATTTATCGGGGCTCGTTTCAAAGGCGGACGACCTCCACATTCGTCTGTCGTCTTCATTCCTTTTTTTTACGATGCAGCGCGAGCAACGGAAGAAATGAAAATAGTTTCGCGAGTGTACGACTCTAAAATTGTAGCAGTTTCCCCGGGGGACGGAGAAAATGTTCTTAGAGGCGTTCTCCATCGAACCGGGGGAGGATTCGGGTGAAAATTTTTCATGCAAAATAACAATTGTTTTCTTCTCGCGGCTGAACCCCGGGTCTCGAGGACGTAATCTCGCGAGGAATGTAATCGTTTCGTTGTCGCGAGTGTTTTGCAATATCTGCGTGCGCGCGACGACGATCCGTCACGAATGAATTTCGCGCAGTGAATCGGAGGCCGCGTTGAAAAGCGTTCTCGGGTGTCGAGATGCATCTCGAAACGAGCGAAGCCATCATATCCTTTTCGTTCGTCGGAGCACACGAGCTCTCTTCCTCAGGTACGCGCGTTCCCAAGGCTTTTCACGTCGCCTCCTCCGGATCAACCGATCGTTCGAACCACCCACCCCTCTCGGATCCGATACAATACAGTTCAACTTTAATATATCACCCGTATTACCCCGACCGCGGCGGCTGCGCGACGAAGACAGAGAACGCTCCGGAAGTAAGTCGCGGGGGAGAGCGGCGAGGCAAACCGTGATATACGCCGCGCAGACGAACAGAAAGCAGCGCACGGATGAACCGAAATCGACAAAGACTTCGGCCAGAACAGCCAGACGACTCGCGATAAATACCCGGGCACCGGCAATATCGCGAATATCCTACCGAGCACTCGCCTGCGAATTTCTCCCTGTTTCGCCTCGGCATCGACGTTTTGTCCGTGTTATTTTCACGATTTTTGCAAATTGTAATCACTAACAGTATGTAATAACATCCCTGAGCTCGGTTTAAAAATGCAGATCTCATGCATTCTACGCTTAGCCGCTAAATCATAGGTTAGGAAATTGACCGGGTTCAACCTGCCGTCACTCCGTTGAGAAAAATCGTAGGGCAATCTACCTAGGCTTATTACGAAGATCGCAATTTCTGCTTTAATTATGTTTTTGTTCGTTTTTTTGTAAATTTACTCCTTCTATTGATAACTTTGATAAATTGCTCCTAACGCAAGGGTTGGTTGAAAGAGCACTGAATATTATCCGAGAATATTGTGCATTCTTAAACATTCATAACTCCGTTAAAAAAAATCGTAGGGCAATCTACCTAGGCTCGTTTGAAAGATTGAAGTCTCTACTTTAATCACGTTCTCATTCATTTTTCTGTAAGTATATTCCTTCAGTTGATCATTTTAATATATAGCTCCTAACGTAAGGGTTGGTTGAAAGAGCACTGAATATTATCCGAGAACATTGTGCATTTTTAAACATTCATAACTTCGTTAAAAGAAATCGTAGAACAATCTACCCACCCTCATTTCGAAGATCGCAACGTCTACTTTAATCATCCCCTAGTTCATTTTTCTGTAAGTTTGCTCCTTCCATTAATAATTTCAATACATCGCTGCTAATGGAAGGGTTGATTCAAGGACCGCTGAGTCTAAGCATCGTGTACATTTAATAATTCGTAACTCGATGATAAAAAATCGTACGATAATCTACCCCTGCTCGTTTTGAGGGTCGTAGCCACCATTTAACCCGCTGTATGCTCCCTCCTCTGAAAAAAATATTTTCGCATGGCAAGTCGCTGCGTCCAAGCCGTCCCTCCGGCAGCCCCCATAGAGCTCGACGTCCGTGTTTTATTCAGCACGACGATGGCAAGAGAGTATCCTGCATTCATTCGACGGACGTCGGCCGTGTATTTAGCCGGCCACTCGTCGTTGAAACAGGGGATACACGGTGTCTCGAGTGGGTGTAACTCGAATTTCGCGCATTGATGTCCGCGAAACTTCGCCGCAGTTAATTCGCGCGAAACGTTCCGGACGTGACGCGCCGGCATCCGAAGGATCCGCCCATCTCGCGGGGATTTCAGACTTAATTTAACGACTCATTCAGCGATTCCGAGCGATATTCGCATGCAGGATGTTCGTGCATTCAGTTAAAACGGTGCTCGACCGGCCGTTCCCAACCCCCACCGACTTTACATACAACCACCTCGTCCAGGCCCCCCGCACCCTTGCGGAAATGCACCCCAGTTTCAGATGAAGCGAATTTTCCATATGCACATACGCAAACACCGTCCGGAAAATGTCCAGCCATTTTGTATATCTCAGAATCGAGATCCCTGATAACGCTGCCGCTGGTTTTTCGCGTGCGCCGCGCTCGTTCTTCGGTAAACTGTGGCTACAACTGCTTCTCCAAAGAGTGGATACTTGATTTAGGGTAATTTCATACGGACGGGTCTCTTATGTTTTTAATAGCTTGGTTTTGGTCTGTCAGAGGAGATAGCAGAACTACCCCTAACTTCGGAAGCGGTTTTCTTGGGGACTGTGCGAGATATTCGGATGAAACAAAGTGGAAATTGCAGATGCATTCCAGGACTATAACATATATTTTTTCGAAATTTTTGGATCACTTTTTGAGGACTGAAAAATTTTCATGCCTCTATCTCGTCCCACAGGAAACTGTTATCGTGACTACCTCTAACTTCGGAAGCGGTTTTCTTGGGAACTGTGCGAGATATTTGGACGAAACAAAGTGGAAATTGCAGATGCATTCTAGCACTACAACATACATTTTTTTCAAAATTTTTGATCAACTCCTTAAGATTGAGAAAAATTCCCGAACCACCTTATCTCGTACTACTCTCACGGTAACAACCCCTAACGTTGAATGCGATTTTCTCGATTATTATTCGAGATATCCGAACGAATCAAAGTGGAAACTATAGATGGATTCTAATACCACAACATACATTTTTCTAGAATTTTGACTCGCCCTTCAATGCCTGAAAACAAAAAATCCGTAACGACAGATTACAATTTTCTCCCACATGCAACCGATTAACAATCCCGCGGCTATAATTGTTCGCTCTGGGGGCGAAAAAAAAAGGAAACGGTGTACTAGACCGGGAATTATTTATGAGTCGACCTAACAGATTGCTCCGTTTTAATTATACATTTATGACGCACGGTAGCGTCGGATGCCGGGCCGAGGAACAATGGCGCCGCTCGGTATCGTGGACGACATTGAACAGGAAAGAGAGGCGAGGGGGTGGGGGAGAGAGAGAGAGAGAGCGAGCGAGAGGAGAGATCTCTGGATGAGGTCGTACAACACTTGGCATTTCGTATTCATTGACGGAAGGGATGGAGAAGCGGAACGAGTTGAAGTCCGCGGCACCGTGAAGGAGGAAGATTACAAGCGGTTTAATCCGTCGGTTGGTGCCGGGGGCTCGGAATCGTAACAGCTCTTCCGAAGAGACATTCCGCTCGGCTCCGGCCGAGCGTGTTAAGGTCGGAATTGGTCGATTTAGTGCGAACCGGTGTTCAGTCATAGATACGGGCGTGAACTTGGCTGTAACTCGCGGAGTTACTTGATAAACTCGCGCCACGCCCGTGCGGAATGCATCGGCGACAGCCTGAACCCGAACCATGATGCATCCGACTAATTTCCAACGGTGTTTGCCGTCGAACACGGCCCCCGGAACGTCTAAATCGAACGGAGCCTTTCGAATCCTGCAAACCACGGCCCCCCTGGACGCGCAGAAATTATTAATGTCCACGGGGGTGCAAAAGAAAAACACGAGGTACGTTTCTGATAGTAGACATAGCCAGTTTTCTAATTATTTATCTCTTTGCGAAATAATTTTTGGTAAATTATAAAATACATCGGACTTGGCTGAATATTGTGAAATACTCTATGCAGAATATTCAAAAAAATTTTATTGGTACATATTTCCAAATAATTTTTGGTAAATTTCGTATTATCTAAAATTATAAACTATAAAATGAATTGTAGGCTCGGAATTATACAAAATACTTTATATAGAATATTTACAAAAATTTTCTCCAGACGAGCATCGCAATTAGTTTTATGGGTACATATTTGCAAATAATTTTTGGTAAATTTCTTATTATCTAAAATTATAAACTAGAAAATAAATTGTAGGCTCGGAATTATACAAAATACTTTATATAGAATATTTAGAAAAATTTTCTCCAGACGAGCATCGCAATCAGTTTTATAGTTACATATTTATAAATAATTTTTATCAACAAAAATGATAAATTGTAAAATGAATTTAACTTGGCTTTATATTATGAAATTACTCTATACAGAATATTTACAACAATTTTCACCAGACGAGCATTGCAAAACAATCAATTGTATAGTTACATATTTGCAAATAATTTTGATTAACTAAAATAACAAATTGCAAAATTAATTTAACTTGGCTTTAAATGATGAAACACTCTATACAGAATAAAAAATTTTCTCGAAACGAGCATTGCAAATTCATCGCGTACCCTTGCACATTTCAGGAATTTCGAAAATTTCGATTTCATAGACGACATTCCGAAAGTCTACACGGCTCGCACGCAACGTATACAAATTTTCGATAATTAATTCACAAAATTGCGGTGGACGGGCTGCAATTAAAGATGAAATTGATGACGCCAAGGTGGCGGAACCCGGTGACGTATAACGGAGGGAATAAAAACAAATGAAAGGGAAAAAAAGCGTACAACGGTTTCCAAGAGTTCTTACCAGGAAACTGTCCCCAGCCGCAAAACAAATGGGCCGTCATGATCGCACCCTAACCGAGCATTTGTTATCTTTAAACCTGACGGTGGTGGGGGGGTTCATGGTGAGGGATGGGGGCGCTTGGTGGGGCGAGTGTCGAGGGTCGAGAGATGGATTAGCGGACTGATTAGCGACACCTAATGGTAGTCGGCGTTTCGTCGGGGTCGGATCGACCGCAGCCGCCTTTCATATCGTCGAGCTTTCGAACGCACAACAATCAACAATCGTATACACGCTCTTCCGTTCGCAGCGTTCTCGCAGATTTCGTCGCAGAAACAAGGTACGTGGCTGGAGAATTTTATATTTTACGCGTATCTGTGAAATCTGCAATTGTTTATTTATGCTCGATTAAAACTACATTTACTGGGATCTTGTCAAAATGGCGGATATTTTTTAATTCACGATTATTCGGTGCTTAGCCCCTTGACATCTGGGAGACGTGAAAATATTTTTCGAAACGTTTCATACTTCGCAGAATTATTAATTTATTATTTTATAATGTTACTTAATTATTGTCCATCAATCTGATTAAACGTTATATAGTAATGCAAATTTCAAAATAAAATGTTCAGTTTCTAAGCTTGCACATACAGTGGATCCAAGAAACATTTCAACACTAAATATTTAAACAGTAATAATTTCGTAATGAATGATCACACGATCATAAAATTTGACTCATTTTAAAGCTGAAAGCATCTACTTTCGAAATCCATCGTTCATTTTATTTCAAGATTTTTTTTCATGACGTAGCGAGCGAGAAATTTAACGCGTTTCTTATTGAAAATGTTACACATTCAAACGCATGTCAAGACATTGAAAAATTTTTCTCGTGACTGAAACTAACATAGATTTCAAGATTGAAGCTTCCTCTTTACAACGACACCTTAAAATTTGATGTACGATTTTTTTTAACCGTTTCATCAAGCTTCGAATGAGAGGTGTGCCGTCAACTTTACACTAGTATAAGTTACAGCAGGGGGCTAAACACGATCGAACTTGTTCCTCGTTTTTGTTGCATAAAACAGTGAAAAAAAATCGTACATCAATTTTTAAGGTACCGTTGCAAAGAGGAAGCTTCAATCTTGAAATCTATATTGGTTTCAGTCACGAGAAAAATGTTTCAATGTCTTGACATGCGTTTGAATGTGTAACATTTTCAATAAGAAACGCGTCTTTAGTTTCTCGTTATCTACGTCATGAAAAAAAATCTTGAAACAAAATGAACGATGGATTTTGAAAGTAGATGCTTTCAGCTTTAAAATGAGTCGAGTTTTATGATCGTGTGATCATTTGTTACGAAATTATTACCGTTTAAATATTGGCAATTTTTCGAGAATATTTATTGTTGAAATACTTCTTGGATCCACTGTAAATGTTCGTCTGAGCCAAAGTAATTTGTGCATTATTCGTATGTCAAGGGGTTAACGATAGAATCGTGAGGAATTATTCGACAGATTTATTTTAAAAATCGCTGGACATCCGAATGAATAAATTCTTCTGTTATTTTTACAAAGTGAAATACTCTTGCGACGTGACGTTTAGCACTTTTTAGCGACCGGCTCCGGGCGAGCATAAATACGGTTCTCCGAGCTGCCTGGCGTATTCGTTTTAGCGCGGGCGATAGCCGTGAAATAAAGAGGGATTATTATCATCGTCCTACATCCAGTATTTACGATCTATTCGAACAGTGTTTGGACTACCTTATATTCGAAGCATGTCGGCCGAGTGGCGTGGGGGGTGGCCGGGGGTGGCCGGGGGTGGTTTCCCAGGGTGCTTTGCCCCCGGTTATTATCTACCGATATCACCCTCTCTAGCCGTCCCGTCGATTATTCCCGCCACCTCATTCATCTCGCAAATATCCGGGGATAATAATCATTTCCCTCGTCCCCGATCCGCGCGCGGGCGCACCCCCACGTCGCGTCGACTGAAAATAAAAGTTGATCGGAGGGCATGCAATTTAAAAGTTCCGCCCCCTTGAATCTCACGACAATCGGGGACAAGTGGCGGGGGCGGTGGCAGCGGCGGCGGCGGCCGAGTGTCTGCATACCTCGCGCCTACGATTAACATTCAACGTATTCTCGAACTCGGTTAATCGACTTTCACGCGGGACGGATCGGACTCTCTGTGTTCGAGACCCTCTCCCAATTATGCGCCTAACGCCGCTATCGATTTAACCCTTTGCGCTCCGATCGCCGAAAATTACCATAACGCGGTCCGAAATCATTTTTGCGTTTTCGTGTTTGAGGGAATTAACTGCGTGGGGATATTTCTTAAATATTTCTCGGACCGAATCGAAGCTGCGGGATCGTACGTCGAAATAGAGGGGTAGTTAGAGAAATCCATCTTGGCGAGGTCAGTAATAAAATCTTGGATCAACCTTCGGAGATAGGAAGAGTCCTACATCTATTTCGTCTTGTAAAGGGTTGTCTTAGAACAACCCCTAATTTTATATTCGATTTTCTCGGTTATTGTTCGAGATATCCGAATGAACTAAATTGCAAATTGTAGATGCATTCTGGGACCACAACTCAGATTTTTCTCAAAATTTTGGATCGCCTTTTAAGGTCGAAAAAAAATCCGCTAATCTCCATATGATCGAATACGAAATTGTCATTTTCAAAACAACCTCTAGATTTACACGCAATTTTCTCGGTTACTATTCGAGATATCCGAATGAACTAAATTGCAATTTGTAGATGCATCTTGGGACCACAACTCAGATTTTTCTCAAAATTTTTGATCCTCTTTTAAGGTCGGAAAAAAATCCACAAATCTCCATCTGATCGAATACGAAATTGTCATTTTCACCTGAGCAACTTTTAGATTTACACGCAATTTTCTCGGTTACTATTCGAGATATCCGAATGAACTAAATTGCAATTTGTAGATGCATCTTGGGACCACAACTCAGATTTTTCTCAAAATTTTTGATCCTCTTTTAAGGTCGGAAAAAAATCCGCAAATCTCCACCTGATCGAATACGAAATTGTCATTTTCAAAACAACCCCTAGATTTACACGTAATTTTCTCGGTAGATGCACCTTCAGACCACAATAAATATTTTTGTCATAATTTTAAACCGCCCGCTAGAAATGTAAGAGTTAATTCGTGAATTAATTCGCTAAAAATTACGCGCAGATCCAACACAACCACCCCCGCGAGAAGCAATGATATACACCACGAACGAAGTGCACGTGGACGGCACGTATAGAGAGTGCACGGTGGAACGACCTTTCGCGAGTGCATTCGGTGCACACCGGTCGGAAATGTAAACAACCCTTATTTCTTTTTTTTTTCTCATCGTATTATAGGAACAGTGCGGCAATTTTTGCACGGTGTTTCCACGGCGGGTCTACTGTACTACAGATTAGCCGGTTGAAAAGCGCCAATGAAGCGAGCGGCCGCGCTTAAACCGTGATATCCTAGTTTCCACCCGCGCACGTCGCGTCGCCGGCGGGGGAGGGGTGGGCTATTCAAAGTTGTCGTCCCGGCGCGCGATTCGTCGACGCTGGATCCCCGTCGTTGTTAATAACCACGGCAGACTCGATAAATGGTTTTATTATACCGCGCTTGCTCGCGCGCCGTATTCACATAAAACCAAATGTTTCATCCGTTTGTCGAATAATATCGGGCCGCTGCTAAAAACGCCCCTGTCGTCGCTGCGAACTACAAATTGAGCATTATGCGCGATAAACGAGTGCACGCGCCATGATATTGTCGCTTAAAAAGTATTTCGACAGTTTTTGTCGTTATTGCTAGTCACCGTCGCGTCGGTCCGTTAGTTTAAACGACTTCTTTTTCTACGAAGAAAATCGTCTGGGAGGTTTCCACCGAAATCGACATTGTTTTTAAATGAATCTTAATTAAAGAATTTTTTCCCGCTACGATTTTTCGAAGAAACGTTAGAAACAAAATTAATTAGTTTTTTACCCTTTTCACAATTCAGCGATTCAGAACGATTTTTAAATGTTTTTTTTTTTATAAAATAAATAATATTTGCGTATGGAACTAAAGAGCCGCAGCTTCACATCCAAAGAGCCGCAGGTTACCGACCCCTGGTTTATTATAAAGAGCAGTCTATTTTCTTACTCGAAAAATAAAACACTCGCTGAATTCGCGCGTCCGAACGCGTTCGAAACAGCCGCAAACATTCTATTGTCTCGGGGTGGCGCGTCCATGTTCGTCGTTCGACTATTTATTCGCGGGGGTGCAGGGCGCAAAGACGGCATTAAAAGAGGACAAAGGCGAGCCGGAAGTGACGTCTTTCGTCGAAAAACTGGGACGGTTGCGGCGGGACGAGAACTCGGCGAAGAGTTCGAGTCCGGAAACGCCGCCGCCGCGGTGGTGGGACGAAAATAGTTTATAGTTTATACATCGCTCTCGAGCATTATGCACTAAAGCGCAGTGGGTGTGGACGAGGCGCGGCGCTGGGAGACTACGGTGCACAAAGGAATGCGAAATTAAGGCAAACATTTCTTTTTCTCGGCGTGACTCCGTGGCCGCGCGCACAGATGTATTGCATGCGCTTTAATGAAACAAAGTGCACTTCCCCCCTCCCTCCATCGTCGGCTAGGACGTCGACGCGACGGTGAGACGACGAGAGCGTTGAACAGGGCGAAGAAAGATACTCCCGCGAAATTATTCAGGCTCCCTTCGTCGCACCGCGTCGCGTAGCGTCGCGACGACGACCTTTCCCTCTCTGTGTCCCAGCCAGAGACCCGTGTAATATCCTGGAATCCTTCGAGTGGAATCCTTTTTAAAATCTGTTCCGCTGATCGTCTCTCTAATTTCGGCCTTCGTCGAAGTCGCTCGTGAAATTGCTATCGGCGAATTTCTTTATTCGCTGACTCTTGATCTTCCGAACTTTTGTTTGTTCGTGAGAATAAAATAAAAGCGTAGAGGAATAAAATAATATTTTTTATTTGAGTTATCGAACATTTCGTTATACAACCCACAGAAGGCAATTTTTTTTACTTTCTCAAATCGCATTTCGTAGGTAATAATAACATAAAAAATTGCTTAATGTACACCCACGGCAAAACCTACAAGTGTAACTTTCCTCTTAACAGGAAAAACGTCGAAGAAATTCGGTTTTTATTCGATTAATCAATTTTATATATTATATTATGAAATATTCATTAAATTTTGGATTAGATTCCGATTAAAAATTGATTAGATTTTTAATGAAAATCTCAAAATTTTGAAAAAAATATTTAACGTAGTCCCGAGATGCATGTGTAATTTGCAGTTTGGTTCATTCGAATATCTCAAATAGTCGCCGAGAAAATTACGTGTAAATCTAGAGGTTGTTTTGAAAATGACAATTTCGTATTCGATAAGATGGAGATTTGCGGATTTTTTTTCGACCTTAAAAGCTGATCCAAAATTTTGAGAAAAATCTGAGTCGTGGTCCCAAGATGCATCTACAATGTGCAATTTGGTTCATTCGAATATCTCAAATAGTCGCCGAGAAAATTGCGTGTAAAGTTAGGGGTTGTCAAAATCAAACTGACGAACTTCTTATTTGATCAGGCGGAGGTTTCAGAATTTTTTTCGATCATCAATGAACATTGCTTGAAAAAATACCATGGAATTATTCGGAAGAAATGTTTAATTTTCGAGTTAAAATAGCTCCGACTGCGAAGGGTTAATTAAGGGACTGCTAATTACGGGAAATTAGGAATGTTAAGTTCGTTAAAACGGGGCAGTGACTAAAAAATTGTTTATTGGGAGGAACAAATTCACTCGGAAGTATAATTTATAAACAGCAGTGCAAATGTTTGTCGTGTCAGTCAGGCAGTCTAATCGAAGTTTCCAGTGGATGGTTTCTGGAGGCGATAGCGTTCGACCCATTTCCTTATCACTCCTCGAACGTCTTATCAGCCGGCTAGGATGCGTTAAGGGCGCGCGTTGACAAGTTCAGTATCGATGTCAGGCGTGAGAGAATCGCGAGGCTGACGTCCCGCGTCTCTAGCGCATATATTATCGACGGCGTGCGGGACAAGCTCGCGACGAGTTTGCGCCGATAATTAGCCTCGCCGGAGATTTCCGGTTAATTAATGCGCGGGTACCAGGTCGGCTGGCAGCGTCCGAACATGGAGGATTACAGGGCCGATGGAACCTGTTCGGAATAAACTCGAAAATCCTCGCGATCCAAAATTATTATTTTGCGTTTAATCAAACCGGTACAGACGCTAGGAAAACTACCCGTAACTTCGGAAGCGATTTTCTTGGGGACCGTGCGAGATATTTGGACGAAACAAAGTGGAAATTGTAGATGCATTCCAGGACCATAACATATATTTTTTCGAAATTTTTAAATCACTTTTTGAGGACTGAATAATTTTCAAGCCTCTATCTCGTCCCACAGGAAACTGTTATCGTGACTACCCCTAACTCCGGAAGCAGTTTTCTCGGAGACTGTGAGGGATATTGGAACGAAACAAAATGGAAATTGTAGATGTATTCTGGGACAATGACATATATTTTTTTCGAAATTTTCGGATCACTTTTCGAGCGCTGAGAAATTCTTAAATCTCTGTCTCGTCTCATAGTAAATTGTTTTTCTCATAGTAAGAAGCGATTTTCTCGATTATTATTTGAGATATCTCAATGAACCGAATTGCAAATGGTGAATGCATCCTGGGACTGCAACATATATTTTTGTCAGAATTTTGTATCAGCTGCTACTGATTCAGAAAAATCCCCTAAACCTCTACTTCATAGACAATAGTCTTACAGTAACAATCCCTAACTTTACAAGCAATTTATTCGATTACTATATAAGTTAGCCGAATGAATCAAAGTGGAAATTACAGATGCATCCTAGGACTATAACATATAATTTTCTCAGAATTTTCGACCAGCTGCAAAACATTCAGAAAACTCCCCAAAACCAGTGCTTCATACGCAGTAGTCTTAAACAACCCCTAAATTTACAAGCGATTTTCTCGGTTAGTATATAAGTTATCCGAATGACTCGAAGTGAAAATTACAGATGCGTTCCAGGACTGTAAGCTCCCGAGGTGGCGAAACTGCAGGCTGTCGTTATCAGTTTTCGATCTAAGCGTTCGGTTTAAACAAGGAAACGAAAAGCGTACGGATAGAGGCTTTCCTCGAAGGCAGCAGCAGCAGCGTCGTCGTCGTCGTCGTCGTCGTCTGCTCGTTATTCAGTAATGCGTTTATATCCTTTCATCCCTCGTTCGAGCCCATGAATTGTCCGCTGCTTTTCTTGCCCCCTCTACTACCCCTCGATGGAAACCTGAAAGCTTCGTTCTCCCCGTGGACCAGCCATATTATTGGTTTATTATAAAACCTATATCCGCGTTGCGCCACAGCCAGCTAGGTCGGCCCGGCCCGGCCCGACCTGACCCGCAACTCCACAAAAACCCCTGTTGCGACACAATTTTCCCGATAACGTTGAAAACGGATCGTCGGGCGACGGGAACACAGGCGGGGATGAAGAGAGGGGGTGACGTCGTGCTTTTAAAACGCGTCGCCCGCAAAATTTGGAACGATTCGCCCGCGGCGATCCGTTGACCGGGACGAGTCGCCGTGTGTCCTCGTAAACGACGATGACGCGTGAAAGAGATGACGCGGACGGTTTGCTGATAGCACCGGCGACCTTCGAGATATCTCGGAAGAAACCTGAGACGGCCGGAAAAAAATGCTGCACCATAGATTTCATGGAAATGCGACCAAATTCGGCGAGAAAAAAATGTCAAATGCCAGAAAAATCGGAGGAGTCGAAAAATATTGCAATCGATTTTGAAATCAGAGAAAGGGCGAATATTTTTCGACTCCTCCGATTTTCATTTAGGTACGCGAAACAGTCTAATTATTATTTTGAATGTCCGAAAAAGATCATAGAAACATTCTTCGCCGCAGGGGTTGATAATGCAGCGAGCGTTTCTCACTCCCGAGATAGCAGTCTATGGATGCATTATTATTTTAAATTATTATTCTAAATGTCCGAAAAAAATCGTAGAAAAATTCTTGGCCGAAGGGATTGATAATGAGACAAATGTTTCTCACCCCCGAGAGAGCAGTCTATGGATACATTATTATTTTAAATTATTATTTCGAAAGTTCGAAGAAGTTAATAGAAAAATTCTTCGCCGCAGGGGTTGATAATGCAGCAAGCGTCTCTCACCCCCGAGAGTGTAGTCTACGGATGCATTATTATTTTTAATTATTATTAGTTCATAGAAAAATTCTTGGCTAAAGGGGTTGATAATGCAGCAAGCGTTTCTCACCCCCGAGAGAGTAGTCCATGGATACATTATTATTTTAAATTATTATTTCAAAAGTTCGAAATTTTCATAGAAAAATTCTTGGTCGGAGGGGTTGATAATGCAACAAGCGTTTCTCACCCCCGAGAGAGTAGTCCATGGATACATTATTATTTTAAATTATTATTTCAAAAGTTCGAAAAAGTTCATAGAAAAATTCTTCGCCGCAGGGGTTGATAATGCAGCAAGTGTTTCTCACCCCCGCGAGAGAGCAGTCTACGGATGCATTACTATTTTTAATTATTATTAATTCATAGAATAATGCAGCAAACGTTTCTCATCCCTATGGGTGCATTATTATTTCAAATTATTAATAGTTCATAGAAAAACCGAGGTGGTTGATGATGCCCGGCATGCGTTTCTCACCCCCGCGGATGTGGTTGCAGAGACCGAGGAAGAAATTAGGCAACTGTCCCCTAATGCGAGACACGCAATGAAGATTCTATTGTTCCGTCGAGAGGGAGAGTAATTGGCAGGGAATGGGGTGATTTCGAGGCCGGTTGCGTGGTTGTTATGAGCGAGGTCTTCTTCGTTTTAATGTCGGTGCCGTAATTCGAAGCGGATTTGGCCGGATGTGCTCGCTGGTCCGTTCATTCGCAGACTGACTGACACTCGGTGCACAAAGCATCGGGCACACGTGACCCGTCCTCTCTTGCGCGTCCACCCCCGCAGGTGCCACCCTTCGCTCGCTCGCTGGTCCACCCACGCCGCAGCGCGCTGCAACACACGGTGCATACACACTCGAAATGGTGGTGCACGCGCTAGCCTGCCCCGACACACTCGGCCCTCTCTCTCTCTCTCTCTTTCTCGCGCAGCCGGAGTGTTACCGGATTACAATGTTTGTCGGCGACTGTGCAAACACCGTGTGGTTCCTCCCGTGTACGCACACCCACTTTCCGCGTGCACGTGAACCCACGCTCACAGTCGCACACACATGTATACCAGGCCCCGTGATAACACAGTGTCGAGCAGGCGACATAAATAGAGGCAAACGAGCGGCCGCGCCCGTGCTCTCTCTCTCTCTCTCTCTCGTTCTCTCCCTCTTCTGGCTCCAACCCTCCGTGCACTCCACCACGCAGGCCGCGCTTCCTGCCGGCCGTGGAATTAAAATAAAAATCTCCGCGATTCCTGCCAGCCCGCTGTCCACGATTTTCCAGTCACTGGGAACCTGCTCTACCTTCGCGTCGCGTCGCCCTCACTACATCGCACCCTCTGATGCTTCTCGCGCCAGACATCCGCGTGGAACTATCAAATGATTCGATAATCATCACATAAGTCGTTGTTATTAAATATTTCGGAATTTTGTTGTCAGCGCGAGAGAAACTACCTCTAAGTTCGTGACCGATTTTCTCGGTTACCGTGTGAGCTATCCGAGTGAATCAAAGTGCACATTGTAGGTGCATTCTAGGAGAGTAGTGTATAATTTTATCAAAATTTTGGAACCACCCTTCAGGGACAGGAAAATTTTCGAATCACCTGTTTCAGTGGAAATCGTTGAACAGTAATCACCCCCGACTTTGTGAGCGATTTTCTCCGTTGCTGTGTGAGCTATCCGAGTGAATCAAAGTGCACATTGTAGGTGCATTCTAGGAGAGTAATGTATAATTTTATCAAAATTTTGTGACCACCCCTCAGGGACAGGAAAATTTTTGAATCACCAGTCTCAAAGGAAATCGTTGAACAGTAACCATCTCCGACTTTGTGAGCGATTTTCTCCGTTGCTGTGTGAGCTATCCGAGTGAATCAAAGTGCACATTGTAGGTGCATTCTAGGAGAGTAATGTATAATTTTATCAAAATTTTTTGACCACCCTTCAGGGACAGGAAAATTTTCGAATCACCTGCCTCATTGGAAATCGTTGAACAGTAACCACCCCCGACTTTGTGAGCGATTTTCTCCGTTGCTGTATGATCTATCCGAATGCAATAAAGTGCAAACAGCAGCTGCATACTAGAACTATAACATCAATTTTTGTCGAAAATCTGTGTTACCTATTGGGGGTAGAAAAAAATGATTTCTCCGGGGTAGGTCTTGAAAGCATGTTCACAGTTTCGACTTTTATTCAGAGTATGTCGCACGAGCCGTGTGATCTCCCGTAGGCTCGAGTATCGCTTTCAGAACTGTCTTTCCTAAATTTCGTTCGCCTTTAGTGGAGGCCGTTTCGAGTGCTGCGCTGCACTTACCGCTAAAATAGCCCCATTCCGCATCGGCCCTCCCTCAGCCGGTACGAGCGCACTCGGATCCCGGTACGCAGAAATGCAATATGTGCATACGGCAGACGTGCTGGGAATAACGCCGACAGTTTTGAACACGGTCCCAACCGCCGAGAGACATCTCGCACGAAGCTTTCCGCGGGGTTCATCCGCTCCGTTTAAGACACTGCCAGAAGCCGTGTTCACGTGGCAGATGTTAATCTTACACGGTTTGTTGCTTTTTACATACGACATGCGTGCTGACTGTCGAAAATTACTACAGGAACCCGTGCTATGCTGATCGTACTCGAACCCGGTCGTTCGGAAAATTTTTTTCGGAAGTCTATGTCATAGCCGTAATGTGCATCTATCGTATGCAGTTGGATTCATTTCGATATCTCTTAAGGTGTTCGAGAAAATCATTTACAAAGTTAAGGGTTTCTTCAACCAGAAATACAATTTCCTATTAGATCAAGTAGGGACATGAAAAGTTTTTCTGACTTTGTCAGATGAGATAAAATTTTGCAAAAAATATCTGTTATAGCCATAACATACATCTATCATATGCAGTTGGATTCATTTCGATATCTCTTAAGGTGTTCGAGAAAATCATTTACAAAGTTAAGGGTTGCTTCAACCAGAAATACAATTTCCTACTAAATCAAGTAGGGACATGACAATTTTTTTTGATCTTGTTAGATGAGATAAAATTTTGCAAAAAATACCTGTTGCAGCCATAACATGCATCTATCATATGCACTTTGATTCATTTCGATATCTCTTAAGGTGTTCGAGAAAATCATTTACAAAGTTAAGGGTTTCTTCAACCAGAAATACAATTTCCTACTAAATCAAGTAGGGACATGAAAAGTTTTTCTACCCTTATTTCAAGAAATAAAATTTTGAAAAAAAATCTATGCTCTAGCCACAACATACGTCTACCGTATGCACTTGGATTCATATCGATATCTCGTATAGCGTTGAAGAAAATCGCCTCGAAAGTTAAGGGTTGTCAGCTGGTGGCTGGGATCCGTAGATAAATATTAAAATTCCTTCTCGTTTGACGGCTTGGCTCGCTCCGGCTGCCTCTTCCCACTTGCGCTCGGAATCCTCGATTCCTAGACCGCGAACGTTGAAAATCGATGGCCGGGAACACAGACACAGTCTGGTTTCCCGACTTACCCGACGCGGCTGTTTGTTCTCGGTAGCGATCGTAGCCGGCTCGTGGAAACGTCTTGGGGGTAACGAGAGAGCCGGTCGCCCAGCGATCCAGAAAATTTTAATCAACCGCCTTGCCGGCCGTTCGATGACCGAGGAAATTGTTAGGATTAAATTCTCCGGGGGGTCGGAAACGCCGATGATCCCCTAACTTTCGCGGCCTCGTTATCCCCGGTTTTTTCCGACTCATCTATTCACCGGGATGAATTATGCCCGGATAAAGACAGAGGAGAGAGAGAACGCGGTGCAGAGGGGTGGGGTAGGGCGTGTGGAGCCCTTTAGAAATCGAATCAACGGCTTCGACGAGAGGAAACTTCTGACTCCGACCGCGATTTCCGCCGCCCCTCGCCTCCGCCTCCGCGGAAACCGCATCCTGAATAAAATAATAGGACACCCCGGCGCGTTCTCCTCGTGAAATATACACGAAATTCTCGTCTTCCTTTTCCGGCGAGGCCCGGATAAACCTAACCCAGACACACGGGTTACCGCGAAGAAGCCGCGCAGAGGCAGCAACCGGAAGCGGTCAGACGGCGAGCTGCGGACAACCGGCTGGAACTCGCGCCTGTAACTTTACACCGGCCGAAAAAATTCGAGTCTTCCCACCGGCCAGCTCGGGCTCTCGCCTCACACCACGCCTTCGCTGTTACGAAAATTCCCGGCGGCCCACAGCGGGCCAGAATCGCGATCTAGCAGTTCACGCCGGAACGGCGCATCGTAGACACAACGTTACCGGATATCGTTGGTGCACTCCGAGCGGCTCGCGGAATTTTCGTCTCGATTTTGAGTTGCGGGAGAATTCTCTCGTTTTTTCGGAGACAATGAACGGGGGGGATGTTTCGGAAATTTTTTTCCGGTGACAAAGGACGCCGAGGAAAATGTTGTTCCGAGTATTTGTTGCTACGTTGTTGATGATCGCACGGTCATTTTTGTTTCAGACGGGTCCCATCGGTCCGTGTTCTGCATGCTGTGGACGCGAAGGATGACAGACCACACGACGTGGTTTAACAATTTCGCAACAGCGGAGGATAAATAGCTGAGTTTCGAAATTTTTCGAAGGCGACACGGCAGGAGTACAGCGTAACAACTGTTGTTGAACATTGCTCGTGCACTGTTTATGATTGTATAGAAATTATTTCTTGCAATCCAATCACAAAGTTTGGCCGAAGTCAGTTGGCAGACATCCGAATGCTTCTCCAATCGAAAAGATTTTTTAATTGTCGACAAAGTATAATTTTAGAAGGTAATATTTTCAGCAGAAAGCAAAATTTTTTACGAAATATGCGAGTAGGATACGAAAATATAATCTTAGACGTGTTTGTAGGCTTGTCTGTGGGTGTGGTCTGCCCTAAGTAGGCGTGGTCTACGCTGAGTAGGCGTAGTTTCAGTTCTATCAATAGAGTCAGCGTAGAGCCCGCGTCTAATATGGACGTTTTATTTCCTAAACATTCGCCACTAATGTTCCACAATGAGCAATTTAATCTGAATTATACAATTTTCCCAGTCAAAGCGTGGTCTACGCTGGTCTAAGTAGGTGTGATCTGCTCTGAGTAGGCGTGGCTTGTGCTAAGTAGGCGTGTTCCGCCCCACATAGGCGTGGCTTTAGCATTCTTTTGCCAATTTAGCAGTGCCGAATGCGCAATCCAATTACATCGGCCGCGGATCGTGTTACGGGAAAAAGGTCTGGGTTAGCCGAGAGAAGTCGGGAGAAATCCGGATACTTTTCTAATGGGATTGTGGAAAGGATGGAGCTAATGTAGGAGTATCGAAGGCCGCAAAAACCGTGATACCTTGGTGTGTTCCAGTGAATGGAGATTCGATCGTTCTCGTTGTCTGCCGTAGCGATCGAATCGGTTTCGCGTTTCTTTCTCTGGAAACTGAAGAGGTTGCCGGTTGTTTCGACCGTTTAGTCGTATTTAATGAGAAATCCCGGCTATTCTACGATCGGGGGGTGGCAGCCGGACGCGGCGTACCATCCCCTCGCGAGAAAACCTGGCAGAGAACTTGCCCCCAGTCGGCCGATAAAGTTTCTACCTTATAACCGGGCTCAGGGGCGGGCACGAACTTTCCTTCCGAAACGTCGAGCATGGAGCACCGTGTTTCCCCGTAAAGGAATTACGTTTCGGCGAAATGGAAAAACAACTTTCAATCGCATCGTGTTCCCAAGTAGAAATAACGCATCGTTGCATCGGACGCGACACACGTGGCCCGGATACGTTATTACACCCGTGCCTGCCGGCCTGGCCGTGACCGTTTAACCGAGGAACGCCCACTGCTCTCGCAAATCCTGATTGGTGAGCCTCGTACTCGAAAACGATCGACTTCTAATCCGAGTCTGTCGATTCCGCTGAAATATCGACGCCCGTAGGACTCGATCAAACGGATAGCGTCGTTTCTATCTGTTATTATGTAAACTTAAAATAGTCTGTTTGCTGTGGGCGTAAAGATTTTTTAATTGTTAAAGTACAATTTTAGGAGGCAGTATTTGCAGCAGAATACAACATTTTTACGAAACATGCGAGTAAAATATAGACGTGTTTGTAGGTTTGTCTGTGGGCGTGGTCTGCCCTAAGTAGGCGTGGTCCGCCCTAAATGGGCGTGGTTTCACTGCTCTCAATAGCTAGATTTCCTAAATATTCAGCACCAATTTCTTCTGAATTATTCAATTTTCCCTATCATAGGACTACCAGGGCGTGGTCTGCTGGACGTAGGCGTGTCCTTAAAACCCTCGACAGAATCAGAACATTTCCTGTACGCGATTCAAGCCGTAAATCCCTTGACAATTGCGAAACTCACAATTACCCTTTCCTCTGGATCTTCCTATTTCCAAAGGGAGAGGACCGACTAGGCGTGGCCTGTCGAAAGTGGGCGTGGCTCCGGCGCTCCTAACGACGAAAATCCGGTGCCCCACGGGGCAATCAATGCTCTCGCGTTCTCCTATCGAGTTTCACACGCCTATCAGCTCGATATCCGTCGGAGCTGCGTCTAAGGAAATCGGGGCTCGCATACGCTAACGCTCCTTTGAGAATTTGCGTCATCCGATTCGCGCGAAACTTATTGGCATGAAGCTCTCTCTCTCTCTCTCTCTTACTCGTCGTTCTCCAAGCTTCAGAGAATTTTCATCGTGCCCCAAGAGCCCCGGGAAAAGGGAGGGTAAGAGGAGAGAGGCGAGTAAAGGAAATCGTTCCGAGGCGCGCGGCGTGCACTTAGTAGCCCCGGATAAGTGCAATTTTCTGCTATTTCTTTGACTTTAACGTTTACGATTTGCCCGTCGCGTCGCGAACTCCGGAACAACGGAGATTATACCGCGAGAGCTGGAGCGCGCACGGGTTAGGATAACCGGTGGAAAAGGGACAGACACGTTTTCGTTCCGGTGCTCCTTAAGAGAACAGCGCTTTGTACTTCTTCGGCTGAATACTTGTCCGGTCTCGGGAACGGAGCCGACGCGGCGCGGGCGGTAAGCGGGGAAAAGTTTCCGAGAGTTCTCTCGCCCGATCTCTTATCGTCGAATGAAAGCGACGAAAACGGCCGCGCTTTAAACTTCGATCCCACCCCCACCCCCCACCACCCCCCGTTCCTATTAACGATCGCCCGTTAAAATGCTCGGCGTTTATCGCGGGTCCACGTGCAGAAACGCCCACGTTGCGCAATACCAATCTCGATCGATTCCCGACCACCGATGTGTTCTCTGGCAAGAATTTCCGCGCGGCCCACCGCCGAACACGGAAACCGGTGAAGTACCGTCTCCACGACTGAATCGTTTCGAACAATTTGTTTATAAACATCCATTTTTATGCAAAATGTTTTCAGTTGTAAGATGTCAGAATAGAATAATCATTGATTAACTTCGGAGGCGGATCTCTCGCAGACTGTGCGAGATATTGGAACGAAACAAAGTGGAAATTGTAGATCCCACTCTGGGATCATAATATATATTTTTTCAAAATTTTGAAATCACTTTTTAGAGGCCCAGAAAATTCTCAAACCTCTACCTCATCTCGTAGGAAGCTGTGACTACCACTGTGTGACAACCCCTATCTTTGCGAGCGATTTTCCCGAGTACTACACGAGATATTGGAATGAAACAAAATGGAAATTGTAGATGGATACTAGAACTGGAACGTGTAATTTTTCCAAAATTTTTAATCGCTCGTTGATATTCTAGAAAAATCGTCCAAGTACCTTCATAAAATCGTCAAAGTTCTCCAGTACGAGAGAAACAACCCTTAACTTCGCAATCAATTTACTCGAACACCGTCGAGGATATCCGAATGCACCAAAGCGCAAATGACAGCTGCACGCCTCTGCTACAACCCCTATTTCTGTCAAAATTTTCGGTCGTCCATTAAGGGCAGGAAAAATCGTCGAACCAGCCCGCTTCGTCTTGTAAGAGAAATATCGGGGAACGAGAACTTGTGTCTGTTCCCGGTATCGATTTTTCCGTTCGCGGCGGCATGATCGAAGATGGATAGAGATTCGGAGGAAGTAGAAAGAGAAATCGGCAGGTGGCGATGCGAGGATCAAAGGAAAGAAGAGGGCAAGATGTACGATGCGATCGACCAGCAGACTATACCGAAGGATTCCGTTGCGTTACTGATTTCTCTCTCTCTCTCTCTCTCTCTCGGTCTCTCTTCTCTCGTCGTATCACGGCTCAACCCCGGGAAATTTCCTATCGCGGCTGATGCGGTGAAATGACGTGGAAAATCGGCGGGAATGCCCCTTTAGTCCAGTGCAATCTTTTAGCTTCTCTTCTCTTCCCCAGCGCTTTCTCTCGAATTTATTTCCCGCGGCTCGACTTGGTCTCGTTAAATCGTCACGGTCGAATATCGATCTTTTTGTCCGGGCGGCGGTCTACCGGCTAAATATTTCGGAAACATTGAGGCGAGTTTAATACCGAAACTTCAGAAAACGGAGCCTCATTCAACGGTGGAAACGACAAAATATATTTTAAAAGCGTTTCGTGGTACTTGATTTTCCAATACGCCTGAAATTACGACCGCGGGGCTTTAATAAAATTCTGAATCGGTCAGAGCGAAGCCTTGTCAGCGTAAAATTCAGTGTCCCATTAATAAACAGTCGGGAAAATAATTTTTCCGAAGAAGCTATTCAGTAAAATTTAATTTCTTCTCCGAACCACCCCTCCTTTGCCGAGCATACTCCCGAGGTAATTGCAATATCTCCGCGGAGAGTAATTATTTTTAACTAAAATTTTTTGGTACATATTGTTCAACGTACCGTGCAGCTGTGACGAAAGTTTTATAATTTTCTACCAAACCGTCGAGTAACAAGAAAACTTCAAAGACCACATTTCTAAAAGCACCCCTTTCGCGTTCTCCGAACATACTCCCGAGATAATTGTAATATTTCCGCGAATAGTAATTGTTTTTAACAAAAATTTATTGATAAATATTGTTTAATGTACCGTGCAACCGTGACAAAAGTTTTATAATTTTCTATCAAACCGTTTAGTAACAAGAATCTCTAAACACCACGTTTCTGAATCCACCGCGTTCTTCGAACATACTCTCGAGGTAATTACAATATCTCCGCGAATAGTAATTATTTTTAACAAAAATTTTTTGGTACATATTGTTCAACGTACCGTGCAACTGTGACAAAAGTTTTATAATTTTCTATCAAACCGTTTAGTAACAAGAATCTCTAAACACCACGTTTCTGAAACCACCGCGTTCTCCGAACATACTTCTGAGGTAATTGCAATATCTCCGCGGAGAGTAATTATTTTTAACAAAAATTTTTTGGTAAATATTGTTCAATGTACCGTGCAGTTGTGACGAAAGTTTTATAATTTTCTACCAAACCGTCGAGTAATAGGAAATTTCTAAATATCACCACCCTTTTCGTATTCTCCGGACATACTTCGGCGATAATTGCAATATCTCGGCGAAGAAAGAAGAATGTCCAACGAAAATTTCTGTAAACGTTGTTCGAAGTGCAGTCTAAACGTGCGAGAAGTTTTATGAATTTCTGTTGAACGGTTGAGCAATAAGAAATTGGTAAAGAACGCGATCGTTTACGGCAAAGGCGTTGGCACGGGGAAATTCGATTAGGCACCGATTTCTTCGGTTCGCTCGTCCATCGGTCTCTCCAGTTCTCGGGATGCCAGGAGGCGAGCTGGTTAAAACGAAATGTACGTCGTCCTGGCGTTCAGGTTTTTTCGCCGGTGATCCGGGGGAACAACGATTCCAAGATTCCTGGCTCGTACGCCAACCACCGTAACATTATTTTCAGCTCAGTCTCGGGGATCCGCGGCGAAGGAATACGGGCGGAACGACTTCGAGAAAGAAACAAATGGCACCTTCGTGGCTCAATCTATCGGCTGATTTGAATAAGTCGACTGTCGGAGGCATTCGACACCCCTCGCCAACCTCCCTTCTGCACCCTTCTGTTGCTCCTCTCG
Source organism: Lasioglossum leucozonium (assembly GCA_028454225.1). Classification (NCBI taxonomy): domain Eukaryota; kingdom Metazoa; phylum Arthropoda; class Insecta; order Hymenoptera; family Halictidae; genus Lasioglossum; species Lasioglossum leucozonium. The sequence goes on from CM052214.1 coordinate 6,755,634, forward strand.
AATCCTCCCGGACCTCGGAAGGGTCTCCTCGATGGCGACTTACATTTTGATCGTCGGAATTTACACGGAAATCGATTTTTCTTCACGAATTATTTAGCATTTATTAGAACACTGTTGGATGAAAATTAATGAGCAGCAATTTTTCATAAAGTCACCTAAATATCTCTTCGGGTTATCGCGATGCAACGGACCAAATATCTGGCCAGTATATCTTTTCCCAAGGTCGTTCTCTTCGGAGTTATCAAGGTCATCGGTATTTTTCACACGTAACTACATTTCTTTTTTTTTTTATTACACCTTTAACCGATCGAAAAATACATTCGCATATGTGTGACAACGTGACCTTAAAATGACCTTGATCTTCGAAAATTGAAACGTTAAAAAATAACGTTTGCAAAGAATTTACCTTGTGCTACCGTCTATATTACATTAAAAACATTTGTTATGTAATCGCTAGGCTGCGGATCTTTATCCAAACTAGAAATCTTCAGATTCGATAAAAAATTAATTTCATCCGCTAATAACTTTTTTATACTGAAAACAACATAACACTATTTCATGGATTTTTCTAATTGTTCATCGTTTTATACTTCACCTAGCCAATTTCCTCATAAATACATAAAAGTCCTTATCACGAACAAAAGAGATATTCAGGTTGGCTACATTTAGGTGGACAACCCTGTATAAAATTTAGTATTATAAATCAATTCGCACAATGATTGACTATAATACACATGATAATGAATTTTATTTATCTGTAGATATTTATGCGAAATAGTAATATCTCGTCTTGGATGAATTTAATTAATATTGCCCGTCAACTATTTTTGCGTTTCACTCGAACGTTCGTCTATCAGGATAAAAATCGTGTGGACCAATAAATTCTGTAAGGACATCTTTTCCGACACAAAGAGTTCAGCTCGGCGGAGTCGAATAACAAGAATAATCGAGTCGGTTAGGTCAGGTGGTGGCGCGCGGTCCGTATAGTTTCTCATGGTATTGTCGATTCCACGGTGTATAATCGAGAGAGAGAGAGAGAGGAGAGAGAGAGCCTGAACGGTGTGTGGGTGTCCCGGGCGAACTCAAACTCCCATTCCGGCGGATCGTTTCTTCGCACCTGTTCTTTATTTACTGCCGGCGCGGCGGATTCGCTCGCGGAATTTAATACCGGGCCGAGTAGTAATCCGGCCCGCCGAAATTAATGCCAGCGGCGCACGCCAGATAATAGTCAAGAAACGTATGAAATATTCGAGGAAAAGTTCTATAGGGAAGTTATCGGTGCTGACTCTCTGTCTCTCTCTCTCTCTCGCACGCGGATAAGGCATCCTTGTGAAAAAGGAACAGAGAAACCCCCGCCGGACCCGGATATCGATCCGTCGAGAGATCTCTCGATCAATGCAAACTCATTTTCGAGGAGATCGTTGTCTCCGTCTGGGATCGAGCCATCCCGGGACTGCGACGCCGGAGAATCCTCGAGGTCAATGAGACCATTGCCAAGATCTGCGGAGAGCAAGAGTCGCCCCTTAGAAAGTACTTGTCCGGGAAAAAAAATAAAACGGCCATGATAGAATCGTGGCCTACGTCGAGGGCGACGACAGGGCCTCCGACAGATTTCATTGTTGGTGGGCTTATGGATATTTTGTTTAACGTTTGACCCTCTTGTTTTATTCGAATTTCGTTGCGAGATACAGAAGACGAATTGAATTGACTGTTTCACGTTGATCCACATCAGAGATCTTTACCAAAATGGCTTGTATCATAGTTCATTCGAAATTAGGGTGTGTTTAAGTCATCGATTCGTTGGTCTGGAATTTGTTTATAAAATACAGGCCGTTAAAGAAGGTAATCAATTTAACCTACAATAATCTCCCTATTTTTACTCCGTCGTAAATTGTTTATTTCCCATTGCTCAACATTACGGATCCTTACAAAAATGGCATGTGTCATAGTTCACTCAAAATTGGGGTGAGTTTAAGTCAACACTTCGTTGGTCTCGAATTTGTTTATAAAATACAGGCCGTTAAACAAGGTAATCAATTTAACCTAGAATAATCTCCCTATTTTTACTCTGTCTTAAATTGTTTATTTCCCATTGATCAACATTAGGGATCCTCACTATAATTACGTATATCATAGTTCACTCAAAATTAGGGTGAATTTAAGCCACCACTTCACCGAACCCTTATTTGTTCATAAAATACAGAAAACGAAGCTGGCAATTGTTCCCCCATAACATTTCCCAACACTTAATCATTTTTATCTAGAGACCCACATATCCGATTCGAGTGTTTCTTTTTTAAAAAAATCAAAGTGGCCCACAGTGTGAACATTTTTTTCCATTAAAAAATGCATTAAAGTTCGACGATCCTACGCTCCACTTGTCGCGATAGTCGAATTAGAGTCTCGCGAATTACGCTAATGTTCCAGGGAAGGGGGGTGGGAATTTATGGAAATCCCGAATGTATTCAATTTTCGGCCGCTGAACGCGCAAGTTGTTCGATTCCGCGCGCAATATGCAAAGTTTCGGTATTATGGTGGTGCAACGCAGGGAAAGACGGAAACGAGAGGGGTGGGCGCGGCGGGGCGGGGCGATCAGGGGAGGAGAGAAGTTGCCGAAAATGGGGAAATTTTCAGGCACCGTGGCTAATCATAGTACGTGCCTCTTGCACGCCGGAACACACCCGGGAAAATTGCGAATAGCTAACCCGACGTTGCTCAATCCCCACCCGCAGACCAACCCCCTTTTCTTCCGCGATGCGAAAATTACTGGCATAATTGAGGAGAACCTGGTGTGTGCCGCGGGTTCGGACACTTTTCGCTATCCTTTGGTAATTATTTAGCGTTGCGATGGATCACGGAGAGCCATCGTGCTGGAACATTGCCTGCAATCGATATGCAACTCGTCGTCCGTTGATGCAGAAGTCACGTGGAGAAAATGATTGCAATTTCGAAGTATCCGCTTGCAAATAATGCTCATGTTTAAGCTTAAAATATATTTTTCACATGTACAAATGAGGGTCGTTTGCATATTACGAGGGGAGCGACTGTAATCCGTACGTGTCACTGTTTGCCGGCTGATAGAGAAGTTTTATGGAAAAATTATTGCAATTTTCATTCGCTTGCAAATTGTGCTCATGTTTAAAATATGTATTTCTGATGTGTATAAACGCGGATCATTTGCATTTCACTGGAGACCACTTGTAATCGATATGCAACTCATTGTTTATTGATAAAACAGTCGAGTGGAAAAATGATGCCTCATTCCTGAGATAATTTACAATAATTTTTTCCTTTGCGAAAATGTTCTGCTTGGCTCCGTTTAGGAGTTATTAACGAAAAACACGGACCAATCAGAGCGTGGCTGTAGAGAACAGGTCCCGCCCCAGCGATACGCCACGCCCACTGTAGCCGCGCTCTTAATAACTCCTCAACGGAGCCAAGGAGAATATTTTCGCAAAGGAAAAAGTTATTCCATATGACCATGGGAACGCATTTCAAGGAATTGTAACATTTTCAGGACACCCTGTATATCCCCAGCACTCAAAATACGAAGTGATGAATTATCCCAGGCCAACCGTAAACAGCGGTTCCACGCTGTGTATAGAAGTCCCGAATGAGAGGGTGAAGAGTTCCCAGCGTGATTGTTCGTCGCAGGACGTTTATTCGTTGTTTCGGGTGCGGGTCTGCGGCAGCCCTCGCCTCAAAACCCGACGCTCGCGGTCACTTTTTGCAACGGAAGCGGTAATTGAAGGTGAACAGAGCCTTAGCGCCGCCTGCCTCCTCCACCGAAGGAACAGTCCAGCTTCTTACTTAATTACCGCACGACTTCGCACGCGTTTTCTTGCCCGCGGTAATTGTCATCTCCGGATCTTCCGCTTTTCGCTGCTTCGTGGTGAACCGCGGCCAAGAAGTACGCCCAATATTATTTGTATGAATCTTCGATGAATAAATAAAGACAATTTAATCGAAAAGTGTTTGTATTTACTGAACCACCAATTTTTCCCGAACGTCCGACTCCTCGTACAGTTGTACTACTTATTTTCGCAAGAGTTTACGCCCGTCTAAATTGTCATTGAATTACTCTATAATTATTTGGAACTTCAAAAATAGCGAAACTTTGAAAAATAAAAATTTTCGACTGTCTGGCTTGTCGTCGAGTTGCACTACTAATCTTTCGGAAATTTTTCGACCGTCTGGCCTGACGTTGACTTATACTACTGAAATTCGTGCCACCTCCTTCGACATCATATTCTCCTAATACAAAGTTCAATTTTCAAAGTTTTCGACCGTCTGGCTTGTCGTCGAGTTGCACTACTGAATTTTCGAAAATTTTTCGGCCGTCTGGCCCGACGTTGACTTGTACTACTGAAATTCGTGCCACCTCCTTCGACATCATGTTCTCCTAATACAAAGTTCAATTTTCAAAGTTTTCGACCGTCTGGCTTGTCGTCGAGTTGCACTACTGAATTTTCGAAAATTTTTCGGCCGTCTGGCCTGACGTTGACTTGTACTACTGAATTTTCGTGCCACCTCCTTCGACATCATGTTCTCCTAATACAAAGTTCAATTTTCAAAGTTTTCGACCGTCTGGCTTGTCGTCGAGTTGCACTACTGAATTTTCGAAAAATTTTCGACCGTCTGGCCTGACGTTGACTTGTACTACTGAAATTCGTGCCACCTCCTTCGACATCATATTATCCTAATACTTTTACTAGGAGAATATGATGTCGAAGGAGGTGGCACGAAAATCAGTAGTACAAGTCAACGTCAGGCCAGACGGTCGAAAATTTTCGAAAATTCAGTAGTACAGGTCAACGACAAGCCAGACGGTCGAAACATTTTCAGTCTTGAAAATTGAACTTTGTATTAGGAGAACATGATAGCGAAGGAGGTCGGTCGAAAATTCAGTAGTATAAGTCAACGTCAGGCCAGACGGTCGAAAAATTTTCGAAAATTCAGTAGTACAGGTCAACGACAAGCCAGACGGCCGAAAAATTTTCGAAAGCTATGAAAATTGAACTTTGAATTAGGAGAACATGATGTCTAAGGAGGTGGCACGAAAATTCAGTAGTACAAGTCAATGTCAGGCCAGACGGTCGAAAAATTTTCGACAATTCAGTGGTGCAACCCAACGACAAGCCAGGCGATCGAATAATTTTTGAAAACGAAGTTGCACAAAATTTTATTGCGACATATACAGGGTGGAAAAAAAGAACACATCAACTGTTGTAACAAATATTCTTTATTTTTCAATAAAAATAATTACAGTTATTTACAGTATTAAACGTGTTTACAAAAATGTAATATGTGTATATGGGAAGGGTTAAAAAGTTTATAAATAAAATATAATTCGATTCGAAGATTGTTAAAAATTAGTTCACAACGATACAAATCAGTGTAAAGATACGGGGGAGCACTTGTAACGATGAAAGAACAGAAAGGGGGAAGTTAATAAAAATTTTACGAACGCATTGGCCACCATAAAACAGGGAAGAGGTCACGTCCCAGCCATGAACCTGGAATACGTGTCTCAAGAAATAGATAACAGCACAGGCGGTGTGAGATCATAGGATATTCGGCTGTTCTGACACACACATACACACACACATATAATGTTCGAGAGACAGATGGACGAAATACAGTGGTTACTCGGGAATCGTACCGAACTGCAGCAGCAGCAGCAGCGGCGGCGAATGCAAGGGACAAGAGTGAGGAAAACTTGACAATGCCCTCAGGCCAAGGTGGCGCACTGTAGTAAGACCGGAGAGATTGGAAGAGAAAACGCCGTTGGAGGTAGAGGACCGAGTGCCACTAAAAGTGTCATCCCTCGTTCTTGGTACTATTTAGCGGCGTGTAGAACCAGCGAGTCACGTCGAAACCGTGTACTGGGTGTCTCGAAAATATTAGGACCGGAATACGGATAAAAATTCGAACCGAAAAGTCCTTTACAGTTTTGCAAACGGAGCCACCGTTTCCGAGATACAAGAGATTAAAATTTACACGGACCACGCCCACGAGTGAGAAACGCAGTGGGCGTGGTCAGGATATTCAATCAACACTATCTTGCGAGCAAAGTATTATTTCTGGTGTTGCTGAACATTTCAGAGGCTTCGCGAATTGAGCCCCTGTTTTTTTTCGCGCCTCCCAGCGGTCACCTGACAGTCAGGCCACGCCCAGCTGTGCAGAGAAGGCAGTGGGCGTGGCTGGAATGTTCAAACTCTAATATCTCGAGAACGAAGCACCGAATCGCGAAACGGTACAGGACTTTCCGATTCGAAATTTCACGATGAATATTATTCCGGGCGAACGAACGTTTCCGGGACACCTGGTACCTCGAGGTATAAGTATACAAGGAACGAAAGAGGCCACCGGCCGGCCATTTTCTTCGGCAACACCTCGAAGTTTCACGGGCACTCGGCCAACGTCCCATTTCTCCGCAGGTTCCCGAATCCTCTCTCGACACCTACAGAATTATCGCGGCTCGCCTCGCCCGTTTTACAATTCCCGAAGGATTCGTGAAAATGCAGAAAGGATACTTATTTTCCCGGCGAGATGCCGGCGAACGGGGACCGGGAGTGGCTTCGTGGAAATCCACTGGAGACAGTCGAAAGTGCTTTATGGTTATACGACGCATACATATTCCCTCCCGTTCGCGAGCGAATTTTTGGGGGACTTCTAATGGATCCTCCGTAGATCCACCGTGATCCCACGACGTCCAAGTATCTGTACAGTTGTCTTCGATATATTAGATCTTCTTCATTATTAGGTCGATCCAGTTATTGTTATGTCGATTCAGTATTCATTTCTTAAGCGGAGCTATCGAATAAACGAAGACCTACGAAATAATAAAATGTTAATATTTTTTTTTAATCACATCTAATTTTTCTTTTTTTTTTTATTTAGTTTTCCTTCATTTTCAGTTTAATTTGCTAGCAACGTGCGAGCAGAGACGCTGAAAGAGTTCTCGCGATTTCGAACGACAGAGGCGAGGCTCTGAAAGGCGGACTGCTGTCGAGACGGTGCGCGTCGAGTCCAATGAGATGCAAATAGTTAACTAACTAACTGACGGCTGGTTTTCCCGGCAGCAACACAAGCAAGCCTCCCGAACCTAATCGGGTTCGCAGCCGCGTAACAACAAGGGGTAGCTGGTGGTTCGTGAAAATTTCTCAGGGAACCCGAAGAGTAATCGCGGCCGGGCCAAGATTAAAACAGCAAGGAGGAAGACGCCTGGATGAACTGGCATTCGACTATTTTAAATCATTTTTTCAAAGGGTCGCAGCTGAATCATTTTTAGTGGGTGCTTCGGTAGCAACAATTTTGAGCCAAAAATTCACCCCCATTTAATCATTTCTTTTGGCAAAATTATTGAAAATCAATCGGATAGGAAAATTGTTAGAAATAATATATTACGGTCGGCCTATTAAAACGAGGATTTCACTAGTGAGTGAAAATTTCACCCCCGGTGAATTGGTAGAATTATTGAAAATTAATCGGATAGGTAAATTGCTAAAAATATTATATTATGTTCGGCCCATTAAAATGAGTGAAACGAGGATTCCAGTATTTAATAATTTCTATTGGCAGAACTATTGAAAATTAATCGAATAGGTAAATTGTTAAAAATATGATATTATGTTCGGCCCATTAAAATGAATGAAACGAGGATTCCAGTATTTAATAATTTCTATTGGCAGAACTATTGAAAATTAATCGAATAGGTAAATTGTTAAAAATATTATATTATATTCGGCCCATTAACTCTTTGCACTCCTATGTCGAGTCACCCTCAACATCAGTTTTCATCTCACGAGCTTCTTCGTCGAGTCAACGATAACTACAAAGTTTGAAAAATATATTTACATAATTAGTCAAACAAAAAAATAATTTTTCAAATAATCGCTCAACTTTCGAACCTCCGCGGGATTGAAACTTGGCTTTTCGGCATTCTTCCGCTAAAATCTACAGAATTGTATAGGAGAAAGGCAAAAGTTTCTGTTTACCTGAAGTTTAACCTAATTCGGAGTGTAAAAAATTCACTCCCGGTTACTTAATAATTTCTTTCGGCAGGAATTATTCGAAATTAACCGGGCAGGTAGAACGTTAAAGATATTGCGTTACGTTCGACCCATTAAAATGATTAAAACGTAGGTACGAACCGAGGCGTCACAATTTTGCATAAAGATCCGCGCGGCGCGGCGTAGTTATTAGTAGGGGAAAAATGGATTGCACGGGGGGACGAACATTTTAGTTGCAGCGTCGCGCAGATGTGCGACCTCTTCAGGGACAGCTGAATAATAGAGAGAGAGAGAGAGAGAGAGAGAGAGAGTGCCATCGCGGAGCCTCGAGGTCGACCAACCTGTATCCTCTCGTGCTCCTCCCTCTGTCCCCGTAGCCGGCGATAGTTGTGAATAACGATACCCGGGGGAGAATCATCCCCTTGCCGGTGCCGTCATGCTGGCTGAAACCGGACTAGCCGCCGGACCCTCCAGCGAAACGCGTCGTCCCACCCTCCCCCGGCACAGACACAGACACCGGTTTCCACCCCTCGTTCCGCCGAGCTTTCCGTCAACTGTACACTGCTACCTAGTTGGTCCGATAGCATCGCGGAACAGACTACTTATCGGCGAGCCGCTACTTATATTCCACCCTTTCTCCGCGATATCGCCCGCCTCAGGAAACTCGCTTAAAGCCGGGGATGGACGTTCAAGCAACTTCCACGCGAGACGGTTCCCGAACGGATTGGATATTTTTTTTTCTAGCTATCTAATTTTATCTGGAAATGTGTCCGGAGTCGTTCTCATCAACGTTCCCGACGTTGATCGAGGAGGGCGTTAATTTTGATGGACTGTGGAAACGGAACTGGTTATTCCGAGGTAAATGCTGGGGGCGGGTTTTTTATAAACAAATAGGGGATGACGACTTAAACTCATCCTTATTTCGCGCGCGAATCATGCCATAGCTTTTTTCGAGCAGCATCCCTCTAAATAAACGATTTTAGGTACAGTAAACATAGGAAGATTGTTCCTGGGTGAATTGACCACTTTGTTCAACGGTATTTCGTAAACAAATTCGAGACCGACAAAGCGATGACTTAAACGCACCCTAATTTTGAGTGAACTATGATACACGCCATTTTTGTAAGGATCCTTAATGTTGATCAATGGGAAATTAATAGTTTAAGACCGAGTAAAAATAGGGAGATTATTCCAGGTTAATTGATTACCTTGTTTAACGGCCTGTATTTTATAAACAAATTCGAGACCAACGAAGTGGTCACTTAAACTCACCCTAATTTTGAGTGAACTATGATACACGCCATTTTTGTGAGGATCTCTAATGTTGATCAATGGGAAACAAACGATTTAAGGTACAGTAAAAATAGAGAGATTGCTCCTGGGTGAATTGACCACTTTGTTCAACGGTATTTCATAAACAAATTCGAGACCAACACAGTGACGACTCAATATTAATATTGACAATATTAATTATTTCAAGCAGCGTATGTTCAATCTTGTGCAATTATTTGAAATTTATTCAACACTGTCTACCATTACTTATAATTGTAGAATAATCATTTTTATAAACACTGTAATTATGATAATGTAATGATAATATAACCGACTGATTTAATGGTGGTTTCCACGCTCCTCCAGAACCCCCGAGTTTTTGACAATCGCCCGATGATAAAACTCAATAATTTAAGGGTTGTGTTTCCACGTTCCTCCAAAATCGCCGAGTTTTTCGGATCACAGTGCAACGTTGTCCCTGGGAGCAGTTTCTCCGGGAAGCTTGTCGATCCTCGGATAGTCTCAGAGCGTGCTTGCAACAGTATCCCGTGGAAAATTCGAGGGAAAAGGCGTTCCCCCATTGGTTTTTGGATTTCCCCAAGTATTCGTACGAAAATCCGACTACTCGCCCATCTGGTCGTCGGCAGGGGGCGGTGGGGGGTAGGGGGTTGCACCACGCGATGCATCGCGATGCACCGTCGTTATTGTGCATTCCATCGGGAGTTGCACGGCACTCGAGTGAAATACCGAGCCCGGAGATATCTTGCTTAGTTTCCCCCGCAAGATGTTTCTTGGGATATTGAACCGCGAGAGAGAGAGAGAGAGAGAGAGAGGAGCGGTCCCGGCCTGCGGAAACAATTCCTCGGGAAAAATGGCGGACGGGGGACGCGCGACGCTCGCGAGAGAAATGTAACTCGAAACGCATATTCTTCTCGGATGATACTTTCTATTCTACCCCTCTCTCTCTCTCTCTCTCTCTCTCTGATGTTTTTTTTTCCACGCGCGTATCGGAAAACGTCCTCCACGTCGACACCCTTCTTCTCCACGTCTCATTAATTTCGACCCCTCTTTCTCTCGTTCTTCTTCTCGTAACTCGCACTTTCCATTACTGTTGGAGCCCCGTCTCCCTCCCCCCATTATCGGAACACCCATTATCCTGCTCTTTTAGCCGAGTGTTCTGTCACCGGTACGTTATATTATCCTTGCACACACGGATACCTGGGAATATGGTGGTCGATGTCTCGCACACAGACACGTTTCTCCTGATAATCTGTGACGTATTGCAGATTTTGCTGGATTTCTATTTTTTTCTATTTTTTTTTATTTACGCAGTCACACTGCTGCAAAATTTTACACCATTTCACTCTTAACTAAACTGCTCGCAAAAAAATTTTGTTTAACCACTAGCTGAACTTCTGCGCTTAAGAATTTATGTCCGATTCGCGTTAATCCGCGAGGTTCGCCTCAGAACATCAGCATTTTTCCGTCGCGGGGATAAATTTTCCATGAGCCGAGGTAAATAAAAGAATTCGGTGGGCCGTCGAATTTGCTCGAGGGACGTCGCTGTATTCTTCCGCTGCGAGAAGTATCGCTGCTCCCCTCTGGTTCTTTTCACCGGTCCGCTGCCTCCGCTTTCCACGCTCCCTTCTCCCGGCCTCTATCCCGGTTAGGGTAGTCGGGGATAATGTCCTCGTGACCTTTGCCTCGGCTACGACCCCTGCGCCGCGTTTCGAGTTATCGTTAGTGACAGCTCTTCGCACCCTCTCTCTTCTCTCTACCTCCCTCCTCGGCCGGCCGCGTTGTTTCGCGAAACGAACAAGATCTCCGCACGGATGGAATTTTCCGCTGGCCGAGGTCGTAAAAATGCGGGGGGGAACGGGACGCGTCCGGATTATGGGGATTCCTGTTACGCATCCTTCTTCGTGAGGCTCCATCGACGAGCTTAACCATCCGCGACACCGAAGAATCTCCGTCATGGTCGTACACTGTGTCAGAGCAGTGCTCCGCGGCGAGAGCTCATTCGACTCTCCAGCATCGCCGAGTTACAACGTGCAACAACGTCGTGCATTCGCCGCGCGTAAATGTCTTGCCAGACCGTAAACTGAAAGATCTCGTTGCTTTTAATACCGTGTCATTTTACTTTCAATTTAGAACTGTCAGCGAGCGACCTGCCGGGTCGAGTTTCATGAAATTTTCCTGTGGTTCCTGCAAAAATACTTGACGCCTGTCTTTTCTTATTGGCGATTTTTTGTACGAGTGGAATATATTCTCGAAGGTCGGGAATTATTAGGTGAATAAATGAACGAACGAAAAATATTTCTTGCAGCTTAATTATACACCGGTACGTACCGAAAAAGTTTATTCGTGTATTGTTGATAGTTTAAAAAATTCTGGTTCGACATTTTCTAGTATACATCTTCCACAATTTTTATTATTCTTGCTAGACAAAATTACAGGTATTAGTTGAATATATACTCTATAAGCTCACGAAGATTTCATTAAAAAATATTCATTGGTATTTCCGCAAAAAATTTAGAAAGACGGTTATGTCTTCGAAACATGCAAATACGCAGCTTCTTAATGTCCTAACCGAGAGACCCCGACATCTTACAAAGTTTTTATTATTTTTGCTGGACTAAATTACCGATACTACATGCATATATATTCTACAAGCTCCCACAG